>CAMOHE010043616.1:0-110786 GCA_946598075.1 Artocarpus hirsutus | reverse complement strand
AACTTTTGCCTTTTGGGTCTATCCACTAGAATCCAAGTGTCATTTTTTTACTAATGACTTTATTTCTTCCTCCATGGCCCTTTTCCCATGGAGCCAATCAAGACTTTTCCTTACTTCAAAATAGTTTGCAGGTTCATTTAACTCGATACCATCAGCTACAGTTAAAGCATAAGCAATCAGATCCGCTGTTGCAAACCTTAAAGGAGGTTTTATCTGTCTTCTTGTCCTATCTCTTGTCAATAAATAATCTCTGAGCTGGTTATTTGTTCCTGTATCAGTTGCCACGTCACCATCTTGAGAGACTTCATTATGAGTTTCTTCAAGATCTAGTTCACTAGGTGGTTGTTCGTGCTATTCTATACCAGCTCCACCTTCTTCGGATACATCTGTGACATATTTTTGTACTTCATCCTGTAACAATGGAACTTGCTCAGCTTGTTCAGAGCTGGCTGTACTTTGAGAGCTGTTGTTAGTTTTATAAAAAACATTTTCATTAAAAAACCACATCTCTACTTACTACACATTTTTTTTCATCAAGCAACCAGACCTTATATCCTTTAATTCCGTGGGGGTAACCTAGAAAAACTCCCTTTTTTGCCCTTGGGTTTAATTTACCTTGACTAACATGCACATACGCTATGCATCCAAAGGTTTTAAGATAATCATAATTAGGCTTCTCATTTGACCATTTCTGTTCAAGAATCATAAAGTTCAAAGCAGCATGGGGAGATCTATTTATCAAATGGCATGCAGTGGAGGCAGCTTTTGCCCAAAACTTGTTAGGCAGACTAGATTCATTAAGCATGCATCTCACTTTGTTCATAATGGTCTTATTCATTCGTTCAGCCAAGCCATTTTGTTGTGGTGTGTCAGTGCAGCTATGGTGTCTAGATATACCATTTTCAGAACAGTATGAATTAAATTGATTGTTGCAAAATTCCAACCCATTATCTGTTCTTAGTCTTTTAATTTTCTTGTTAGTTTGATTTTCAATCGAAGTTTTCCATTCAACAAACTTATTAAAGGCCTCATCTTTGGTCTTAAGAAAATAAATCCATACTTTTCTAGAATAATCATCTAAGAAAGTAATAAAATATTGACAATTTGATAAAGACAGAGGTATCTTTGGAGAGCCCCATAAATCTGAATGAATGTAATCAAGGGTGGATTTGGTCTTGTGAATTGCAGCTGTAAATCTAAGTCTTTGTGCCTTTCCAAGTACACAACTTTCACAGAAATCCAGATTGGTGACATACTTCTGATTCAGTAGACCTTGCCTGCAAAGTTCTTGTAGGCCTTTGATGCTCATGTGACCAAGCCTCCTAAGCCATAAGTTTGTTTGATCTTGTTTGGTAACTGATACAGCCACCTCTCTATTCATTGTTGTTCCTTGAAGCACATATAGACCTTGTTTCAGAGTGCCTTTCATCACTACCATTGACTCCTTTATTACCTTCAAGAGACCCTTCTCAGCTTTAAAGGAATAATCCTTTGAGTCTAAGCTTCAAAGTGAGATAAGATTTTTCTTTAAATCAGGTATATATCTGACTCCTGTAAGAACTTTAATCGTGCCATCCCACATTTTTAATTTCACAGATCCTATCCCAAGGATGTTACATGCCACATTATTTCCCATCAAAACCTTTCCTGTAGGAACTTCTTTATAATCAAAGAACCAGTCTTTTCTGGGTGTCATGTGAAACGTACACCCAGAATCCGTGATCCATTCCTCATTTGGATCATCACAAGTAGCAGCAAGGACATCGACAGTCTCATAGCAATCCGAGACATTAGCAAATCCAAACGTGCTTAATTTATTAGTCTTAAAAGAACTAACCTTTCTTTGAGGACAGTTTCTTCTAAAGTGACCCTCCTTCTTGCAAAACCAGCAGGTTTTTTTTTGTTCTTGATTTTGATCTTGATAGGTTCTTGTTTCTTCCAGGTTGGTTTTTCCTCTCCATAGATTTGCCTCTGACATTCAATCCTTCTGTGTTTGTCCTAGAGTGCTTGGGATTGGCTCTCAAATCCAATTCTTTTGAGTAAACTGCTCCCATAACTTCTTCAAGAGAGAGGGTTTCTCTTCCATACTTGAGCGTGTCTCTGAGTTGTTCATATTGCCTAGGTAATGAATTCAGCAAAAATATTGCCTGATCCTCTTCCTCAATCTTAACTTCAAGATTTTCTAGGTCTGATAAAAGCTTGGTAAACTCATCTATATTTTCATCAATGGTTTTAGTTTCATCCATTTTAAAACCAAAAAAACGTTGTTTCAAATATATCCTATTGGGAAGGGATTTAGTTATATATAACTATTCTAACTTGTTCCACATTTCACAAGCTGATTTTTCTTTGACAACCTTCCGGAGGATTTGATCACTTAGACTTAGAACAATAGTGTTTCTAGCCTTTTTCAGAATCTCACCTTTATTCTGCACAGTGTCTGGGATCTTCGATTCTCCTTTCAGTGCTTCGTCGAGACCAAGATTGCCGAGATGTGCAATCATCTTTTCCCTCCACAGATTGAAGTCGTTCTTCCCATCAAACCTTTCGATCTCAAATTTGGAAGTCGTCATAGTTGATTGAGGCTTCTGGCCAGGAAGGGCTCAATCAAGATTAATCGATGGTGAAATCTAGATAGTTGACGAAGTTCTTGATCGATGAAGAGCAACAACAATCTCTGCTTCGGAACAGCTTGAAAGAAAAAAAAATTACTTCAATCTTCAAGAAATCCCAGCTCTGATGCCAATTTATGAAGATTAAATTGATAATAATGCGCAGTAGCAAGAATGATCTTGAAAGAATCAAAGAAAGACAACACAGGAAGAATTTTATACTTGGTTCGGATCAAAGATCCTACATCCAAGTTAGGGCATTCATGCCCTAGTTGAATCCACTATATTCGTAGGAAATACACCCTCAAGAGCACTACTATCAACAAGCTCTCATATTCTCAGTACAAGAAGGAATTTCTCAGGAAACACACTAATTCCTCACCCCCTGCACATCAAAGAATCCAGAGCCCCCTGTTTTCTTTCCCCTTTTTCTTTTCACTCGAGAAGAAGGAAGTTTCTTATTTTCTGCTCTTAACCCATTACACACTCGACTCTTCCTTTTATTTACATCAATGCTCTCAGATGTGTACAGGATAGTAATCCTACATAATATAACTAATGTACAACTTCAATTAGAACCAATAGACATAATACACGTCAATAAAAAGAAGTGTTGCCCAAGCTGCAGTCTTGAACAGCACACCACTGGATAAAATCCCTTGTAACTCCTACTAGCAGTTATAACTACTTGAAATTAGAGACAAATCTTCACACCACCATTTTTTTGTGTGGAGATATTAGGGCCTAAAAAAGGGAATAACTCCTCCTTCTCTGACTATGGCGAAACCTCCTCCTTCTTCGACTATGGCAAAACTTCCTCCACTTGAATTTGTCAACTATACCCGGTCAAACGACTCAAAGAGGTATTTTCTTTTGCCCCACAAGCTGTGAATAGTGTTAGACAAATGCGCCAAAATAGATATCGTAGTGGATACAGTTTTGTTGATGTTGACCAAAATCTGTCATAAGTAAACTGTAATTCAGTGACTATAACAAATGATATCTTTGGTCGTATTAAACATAGTCGTCGAGTGGAGTACAGGCAGGGGACCAATTTTACTTCGAACGTGTGCTAATCAAGGACGCATCCTTCACTTCCATGTATGGCATCAAAATGCTAATGGCATTTTTGCATTGGCTCGATGCTTCAGCTAGATGTTGGCAATGAAGCATTGCTGCAAGGTTAGCAGGAAATGTGCCGAACCAACAGGCGAACGACACCAGAAATGCGCCGAATCAGTAGGTGAACGATGCCAGAAATTTGCCTCCATAGGGAGAAGCTGCATAGAACGTTGGTCTATATGTAGATCTGAACTAGCAAGTGAATGGCGCTCGAAATGGGCTTGGGAGACATCAGAGAAGAGCAACATGGGACTGAACATGCTGCTGGAGACCATCCGGAGCATAGACGAGCCCAAGCTGCGAGACAAGCTGCAACACTTGCCATGGAGCAGAATTTCTTTTATCATTTTCTTCAAATGTACTAGAGCATGTTTTTATTTTCTAATCTCCATCATAATAAAATAAAAAAAGAACTATTTTTTTTAATTATTACTGAGCAGACCCTATATTTCTTTATCTATATATATTTATATATAAAGAAAAGATAAAAGTATAAAGTCAATAAAACAAAAAAAAAAGCATTTGAAGATGGTTATGTAAGAGACCAAAACCTCTTTTTTAGAGTGTGACATTTAAAAAAAAAATCCACCACCAACAAAATAAACAATAACTTAACCTCACAAACTTTTTTTTAACCAATTTTGTCTACAAAAATACGATAAAAATAAAAAATTAAAAAAGTCTAAAATATTTTAAAAAATAACTAAGGAGACATGAGAATAATGCTGGCAATTCGTGTTCATGTGTCGTATTCATGCCAATACGTTTATAACACGACACGATTAGACTAAACACGAACACGATTAATAAACGTGCTTAAAATACAAACACAAACACAACCCATCTATAACACGTATAACACAGCACGACACGATTAAAAAAATTACCATAATTTTCTTTATAAATTTTTTAAAAATTTTGACTAACAATAGTTTAAAAAAATAAAATTTTTTTACTATATAAATTTTTTTACTTATAATTTTAAAATTTTAACAATTTTTTATTTATAATAATTTTAACTATAAGGTCTTTATATAATTAAATGTTTAAACTGTATTTTTTTCCAACCTTTAAATTTTAACTAACCAAGATTGGACAAAAATATATTAAAGCTATAGATCGCTCCATACGCACAAAAAAGAAGGAAAGAAACTGGGTTGATATAGAAAAGAATGAGAGGAAGACTTTCATTTTCTTTCGATGTGGGACTCTTGAATGCGACCTTGCATACCACGAGTGCAAGGTTCGAATCCTTACACTTGCAAAATTATGAATTTTTTTTATTTTAAGTTTAAATGTGCTATAAACAGGCTATAAACATGTCGTGTTGACATGCATACCACGAGTGCAAGGTTCGAATCCTTGCACTTGCAAAATTATGAATTTTTTTTTATTTTAAGTTTAAATGTGCTATAAACAGGCTATAAACGTGTCGTGTTGACACATTTATTGTACAATTAAACATGTTCTTTGCTATTCTTTATCCACGATTGGTGTTTAATTAAATGTGTTCTTTGCTATTCTCTATTCATGATTGATGTGTGTGAGAATAAAACAAAGACAAACCATCCCAAGCTTTGGGTTGGTGAGGTGTGTGGGAGATAATCCTAGGATTTGGACTAACTATCCCTCCATTTTTTGTGGTATTACTAATCCACGTACATGGGATTATTTTTGGCTCATTGGACAATTTGTCCAATCTGAATCTGACACCAAACATGAAATTGGGATAAATAGTCCTAGTTCTAAAGTCCTAATCCTATGTTACAATCAGGCCATAAAGTAAATCATAATTTAGTGAGTATAACAAGGGATTTCTTTGGTCACATTAAATGTAATTGTGGAGTACAGATAGGATCAAATTTACTTTGAAAGTGAAGCATGTTGAAAAAGTAGTACGCATCAGAATTTTAAAAATTTTTATAGTAGAGTATTTTTTAAAATACAAGTTTGACATATTATATGCATAAATTAACCATATCTTACTAACCTTGTTTGCCAAAAAGCTCTGCAATTTGTGAAGAGAAATAACGTTCCAAAAGAGTTTCCACCAACTAGTCTTCTTTGTTATTCTCTATCCACGATCGGTGTGTGTGTGGGCACACTCATACAGCTCTTCCACTAGGCGACTTTCCTTCCAACGAATTACCCAAGGCTATAGTTTGTAATGTGTGAACAATAGCTCATAGGGAGTTTCAGAGTCTCACCAGTAGAGTCTCACTCTCATTCTCTTAATTGATCTAAATAACAATGATTCTCACTCCTTTATTAATAGAGGCTAGGCCTAGAGGTCAATCCTTGTCAGATAAGGCCTCAAAAATTTGAATTAGGATCAATATCTGATAAAATTTGCATGAAAACTCGTGATCTATTTATCACTCGGTCGATAGGTTGAACTGGTAGATCGGCCTGCTGAACTTACTCTATCGGCAAGCCAAACCTGAAGACCGGCCTATCGAACTTACGATAAATGATCCCTATGAAACTTTATTTCCCACCCGAGATTATTGGGATAGAGCCTCGATTTTAATTCAAATAACCCAATAGATAAGTTATCTGATTAAAATAGTCATATCTAGATAATCTCTAAGAAATTAAATATTCTTGATAATTCAACAAGTTTATCTTGAATTAATTTATTCAGAATTAATCCAACCGATTAACAGACATGAATTATTTGATCTCGATAATTCAACAACTTTATCTTGAATTAATTTTCACAAAATTAATTCGACAGATAAACAAACATAAATTATTTGATTCTATCGAATTTTCAGCCAATCTAATAATTTGACACAAGTAACCAATTATTGAAAAAGCACGTCGTATCGTTATAGGATTTTTTATAAGCTAGCAAAGGAGACCAGATGGACCTATATAGTTCAAGCTCCCAATAATTATGAAACCTAATATCCCAGATATACATTTTGAAATAATCAACTCTAACACTACTCTACTCAAAAGTATAGAGTTGCACTCCCGAACTATATAGAATTACGAAGCCCGTATAGTTAAGTCTTTATGACATATCATAATGTATCGTATCCCCATAGAATTATCCATAATTGGCTTAAGGATAAATTATGTCTTACCTTCCCGATTATTTTTATCTTACATTCTATTATCTCACCATAAAAACACTTACCATCTAAAGATGGTATAGATTTGTTTACACCTATGTATCTAAATGGTTGAGCGATCTAGTTTTTCAATTACAAGATAACGCATGTAAGAGGATATCAACTAGTCTTAAAGAGGAGCAATAGATTCCATGTATATGAATAATAGGTCTATGCTATCAAGAGTCATGCCTCCAACTTTACAATTGATTAATTAATTCAAAAAATATTTAATTAATATTGCTAATTAAACTAATAAATTATTCACTTAACTAATGCTCAGTTAAATGTGACAATATTTTTCACATCATATTATACATCACAAAGAATTTTTTGTCACATTAATATATCTAGCATGAAATAATTAATTTATAATTCAATAATTTTAAATTAAATACATATTTATTCTATGCTTTAATCGAATATAGTGTTACACATGTAGCATTGGGGATCTATGTACCTATAATTTAAACTCCAATAAATTCAACAATTAATTAAACTCTTTAATTAATGTGCTAAATTTATTAGTTTCACTATTACTCTACTAAAAAGCTGAAACTATATTCTTGAAATTATAGTAATATTTATTTAAGAAAAAATAGCAAGTAGTCCATTGATATAATCAGTACATATAAATCAGTCCTCCATAAATAGTTCATAATAAGAGATAGGTTCGATTTTCATTCACCTCTCTTATTACATCTTTATATTTGAGTTTCAACGATTTCCTAATGAACAATTAATTCATAATCTTGTCGTGAACGACTGCTTTATTGTTCAAGTTTTGAATCATCATTCAAGAGAACTATCTTTCTAACTTCTCATAAGAAGAAATAAATTCCAAATTTGTATAATATTATTTTCAACCATTTGTTACATTATGTTTTCAAGATGTAAAGTTATAAACTGTCTTTAGATAAATTTTTCCAAGCAAGTCATAAAACTTAATATCATGATCAGGAGTCTAATAAATATTCAGGATTGATATTGTCATAACTATGATAATCACACTCATAAATTTGAATATTCTATTTATAACAGAAGATTATTATAGATTTATAATTTATTAGTTCATTCCTATATAATCTCATTATATAAAGTACCCTAATCCAACGTCTCTACATTAATAGCCTAGATAAGGCTATTTTATTCTTAATGAGATTGGACCGTACTTGTAATATTTAATTAAAAGATCCAAAACTTTAATTGATTATTACAGACTATTTAGATTATTATCTATAAATTTTATCCTTAAACATTTAACACATATATGCTAAATTTATACTCATATTAATAATTGTAGAATTTTTTTGATGTTTATTAAAATATTCATAATACACATAAGCAACCAAAAATAAATAAATGTCATTTCATTTAATTTATTAACAATAAAACATTAGTCTTAACATTTATAGCATTCTTTTCAATCAATTGGTTTAAATAATCAGTCGTAATTCTGAAATTTGAAGTTAACACATTAGTGTCTGGCAAACATCAGTTTTCTGTCTATGGGAAATAATGTATAACAGAATTTTGATGTACTACTTGATAAAATAAAAATTGTGTTGAATCTTGTTCTATAGTGGAAGGTGCATCTTGGAGTCACTACGTTTTACGACCATTCTTTGATTTTTTATTTTGGGTGTTTTTGGCTCTTTTCCAGGTAGTTCTCGAAAATCAGAGCGATATGCTTATTGGGAGGCATGATATTGAGAAATTGTTGTGGCTTGATCCAGCAAGTGCATGCTTGCCAAATGCAGTTGGCCAGCCAAACATTGATGATAACCCCACGGATGGTGAAACAGTTGAGGATGAATCAGAATTATTTGATTTATTATTGCATTTGCGTCCTATTAAGCAGGTATTTTACATTACCGGTACATCTGAGAATTTGATTCTTACACTATTTTTATTCTTCCCTTTTCTATCAAGGATGTTAAATTTTCTGTTGAATTTTTCTCCTGGAGTATTGCTGATGAACTGTATGCGCTATATTGAAATACTTACGGTATGGATAACAAAACTATGCGTTGACTCTTAAACTGTTTCATGCAGAAGAATCTAATTTGTGATGATAACAATCTTATTTTCTTGCGCCCCTTAGTGATTCATTGGAGTATGTTGCAGACTCAATTGAAAGGCAAATTCTCTCACCTGGTTGACCTCTAATCTTCTCTTTTAGTTTTCTTATATGAAAAGCTTCATTTGTGTACAAAGCTTGTGCATATGAAAATTAAGAGGGCTTGGTTTGAGCAAGAACATAGAGGTGTTTCGTATTGCAGACTTTAGGTTTTACAAATGCTAGTAGTTTGTCTTGTATTCTGCCATGTTTACTTTGGCTGCATTTCTAAAATCCTCCACATGATAATTGCGGCAACAACCAATAGTCAATCTCTCTGCAAGTGCAATGCATATATTTAGTTCTGACTTTTCTGCAACTTGTGTTTCATGGGATGTTTGTTCTTTCACTTATATTGGGATCTCCAATCACAGCGTCGCATTTTACTTACGAGATGTGGACGTCTTTTAATAGTTTTTACATGCAACCCATATTCAACCCACTAAATATCTGAGATTTACAAAAACATTTAGAGTCCCAGAGGTCTTCCTCTTACATAAAAGAATAAAATCACTGCAGTGGGCCAGTCTAACTGAACAGATCAGGGTAACCCTTGAAGTCCTTTGAAATGAAAGCTGTTGAAGATTTCAAATATGTACTTCTTCCCACATGAAAAAATGACATCTCTTCTTATCAGCAATTAGTAATTCTACTTGCCTTGCCGACTTTTTCCGCAAATTATATATCGGACAAGGTCATCTTTGTTGTTTTCTGGTAGTATTATGTCTTGCTTGTGATTGCACTAGTGTTTGTAAAGTATTGAAACTTATACACGAGTATCTTCAAAGATGGTCTCAAATTTTTTGCCTACTTATTGGTGTTTAAACTCCATAAAAAGGAAAATTCATAAGTCATATAGAAATTTGATGTCGTGAAAATCTTATTTTGTTACTTACTGTTAACGTAATGGAGCACAACAGCTATGCATTTAACAAGCTTCGGCAGGCAACCATAAAAGCTCCCAATCTAGTAGAAGAGAATGGCAAGAACAATCCTTCTCTATGAAGCACTACACCTTCTAAGGATCTGACACCATTTGCAGACGAGTATAGGAAATTGGCAATTGATTGCCTTAAAGTTTCACGTGGTGAGATGCAACTTGAGACAATTTTCCACATGCAGATCTATGAGACATGATTCATAGACATTATGTCGTATAAAGAGTAATATGGATATTTCCTTTTTCTAAAAGTAGTGACAGCTTTCTGAGCCATATTATTGCAACAAGAAATGACGACTAGGGAGTATCTCGAGGACCAAAATGCAGAAGAGCCAGATGACTTTATTATTTTACTCACTGTACAGGTTAGCATATTTAACTCCTGATTGAAAACACACATATTACTGCATTCAGTAACGATAGTATCATAGTAAGATATGCTAAAAAGTAAAAATAAAGGTGGGAATAATTGAAATCACTGTAAGAAAAACTACATTTAACGACATATTATTTACGACATGTAGTTTTTAAATGTCGTTAAAAAGTACATATAACGACATCTCCAACCAAGATGTCGTTAATAACATTTGAAATAATAATTAACATCTATATAGATGTCGTATTAAAGGTCTTCTTTTAACGACAATAGTTTAGTGTCGTTAAATTTTTTAACGACAAGTAAGAGATTTCGTCAAAGCCTTGGAGATTCCACGACATCCCTTATAGATGACATCTTGACCAATGTCGTCTATAAGGGGTGTCATGGAATCTCTAAGGCTTTGATGACATCTCTTACTTGTCGTTAAATAATTTAACGACACTAAACTATTGTCGTTAAATAATTTAACGACACTAAACAAGGAGACATTTAATACGACATCTATATAGATGTTGTTAATTATTGTTTCAAATGTCGTTAATGACATCTTTGTTCGAGATGTCGTTGTATGTACTTTTCAACGACATTCAAAAACTGTATGTCGTAAATAATACATCGTTAAATGTAGTTTTTCTTGTAGTGAATAAAAGGAAAAATAAAAGAAATCAAGTTTTTTAGCTATCACTAGAACCAACTGTACGTGATATAACATATTGTTGGTCTTGGAAAACGATTTTCACAAACTTAACAGAAATGTGGTTATAGTGCGGAATGTATATAACAAAAATTTTATTAAAACTTTTGTTAAACAACCTATAGATTATATTAATTTTACACTTAAATAAATATATACAAGACTTTATATGTCCAGATCAAGGCAAGAGATGGAATTCTTCTAAATGAGTATGGATGTTCTCAAGATGAAATCACGGTCTTTTTTGTCTAGTCTTTGAACCGGAGAGGATGAACGCATGGGTGTTGGCGCAATTAAGGTTTTATGGATCATTTGACTAGCTTTTAGTTACCTATTAATCACAACAAATGAGTAAAACATGTCTCAGGATTAAGAACTTTTCTTCTATCTCTTTAACATGCATATATTAAAGGATTTTGACATAATACTTTCAGTTTCTCCAAGACTTACCGGTGTATGGAATGAATAGAGGAAGCCTCTATTTATAGAGTATGAGAGAGTTAATTAATTTTAAAAGTTTCCTCTATTTAATTTAAATATAAAATATTTAACAAAATAAAAGAGAATATTTTCTCTTTCCTTATCAATGTGTGGCGCCACACTACGTAGATAATTTATCTGTGGGTGGCGCCAATTCAAGGAAAAGGAGGAGAGAAAATCTGCTTATTACCCAACCTCATTTATTTCAAATTTAACTTTTCATATTTAAATTATCACATTTATCCAAAGATGGATTTTCTACGTATGGAAACTTGGTAAATAAGCTTTGAAGTGCACTATGGACTCTCCTTTATTGCTATTGCCGCCACACACATTGGGAACCTTCCATTGTGTGCATCACATACCGTGGGACCCACCCACTATGTGTCTTCTAAAATTAATTATTTATTCTTAAATAATATCATAATTCTAAATTAATTCATAATTAATTTATTTTTAATGATATTTAATTTAGAATTCTATAACTCTAAATTAATTATTTAAACCAATAATTCTACTTGTCTAAACAGTGTTTAGAAGGATGGCCGGGGACTACTGGACCTATAATTTCAAACTCCAATAAAACTAATATATAAATTAAACTCTTTAATTAATATATTGCTATTTTATTAATTCTAATGTAACTTCACTAAATACTTAGAATTGTACTTTTGAAATTATAGATCTATAATTACTCATTTCTTAGAATTATTCATTTCATATAGCCATTATATCTAAGTCGATCTTTTATAAATAATTCATAATTAGATTTAGGTAAAATCTGTTAATCTTTTTAATTACTTTTTAACCTTTAAGTGCCATTGATTCTTTAATAAATAATAAATTTATGAACTTAATTATGAATTGGTCAGTCTTATTACTCAAGAGAATTATGCATTTGTATTTTGTTAGACAAGGAATAAATTCTATATTGTAATATGAACATTCCCGCCTATTTACTTCATTAGGCCTTCAAAATACAAGGGATTGGATTAGATTCTAAAATCTGTACCGAGTGAATCAAATTTCATAAATCTATAAATAGGAGCCTGCTAATAACTCAAGATTAAGATCATCTTATATATAACCATCAATCAATGTGATTAGAATTCGTTATATTTAACGAAAATTATTAGTTATTCATATCACATCATGTCCTGGTCCTACATAATCTCATTATATATAGTGCACTTATTTAGTAACTCACTACATTAACAACTAGGATGTGACTATTTTATTTTTAATAGAAAAGACCTGTACTAGTAATGCTTAATTAAAGATTCTAAACTTTAATCGATCAATTAATTATATGTTACTTCCTTAATTATGGAATTTTAATGATATTTATAAAGTATTCAAAATACATGCATATAAATATTAATAAACAAAAAGGGCTAAAAAATATTTAGAACAACTATTAAAACTCTTAAATATGAATTTTAATCCAACTATTAGCTGGATTAGTACTTAGGAAGCAAGTAAAAAACTCTTATTCAAGAGGTAAAAGGTTCGAACCTAGAGGACGCGCTCCCCCCACGGCAGGCAAATCTGCGTGGAGGCTCTCAGAGCAGCCTCTTTGACAATACGTTCGAGGGACCCGCCAGGCTCTGGCTAGAGAATCCAATCCCTCAACATATGTTATTCAGATTAGTTAAGGAATTAAAAGTGAGCACTTTAGACTGTAAGTCTCTAAAACTCCTTGAGAGCTATAGTTCACAAATTACAAACCTTAGTTTTAGGTTTCTATAGACGTTGTAAAGATAAAATGTGTCAATTCAAATTAATACGTCTGTTTAAGGAATTTAGGCCCTTAAATCATCGTTATTTGGATTTGTTAGCTTTAAAGCAAATGCGTTAGATTGAATTGCAAAGAACAACCAATTAGAACCAAGCAAAATGAAATAATGCTGTAAAAATAAAAGATAGCACATGCAAGATTTATAGTGGTTCACTCTATTAAAAGAGCTATGTCCATTATTCTTCATTATAGTATGAATTCTGAGTACAGATTACAAGAGAGCATAGGGAAAAATGAGAAGTAAACTTGGCAGAGTTTCTATATGTTTAATATATCGTATCTCTACAATGAAGAAGCTATCTCCTTTTATAGAGAGTAGGGAAGAGTCATGGCCTCCAACCATCTTACAAAATGGAGTAGTACATTATAGGTAGCCATAATAGTGGGACACTCGTCAGTCTACAATAGGCTGAAAGAATCATGCTTTCCCCATGTCTCAGCTTATGGTCAGACGTGCTAAAAACTGTCAGCTCACGCTAACAATCGTCAATTAGTAATGATCGATCCGATCAAACAAATACTTAGGAAAATGACTTGAATGTTATCCGAATGCATTTATTAGATAGGTTGGAATAAATTGATCCAATTGAAGCCTCAATTTGACTTGTACACTTCACGTCCATTAGCTGAGTTGCTTCGTTTTACTCGACTCGTTAATAACATTGGGTTGTCATTTTGGGCCTGACCAAATTATACCCCAACAGTTTCCTCAATTGGTTGGAAGGAGAGTCACCGGGACGAGCTGTACATTATGTGCCCACACGCACTCTTATCTTAGGTAGAGAATAGAAAAGAAGACCAGTTAGTTGAGGCTCTTTTGGAATGCCCTTCTCTACACAGATTGCAGGAGCTCTTCAGTAAATAAGGTTAGTAAGATCTAGTTAATTTATGCATATAACTTGTCAAACTTATGTTTTGGAAACTAATTTGATTCAAAATTTTAAAATTTCAGGTGCGTACTACTTTTCCAACACTTTTAGCAATCAAGATTTACTTAGGTCTACTGTCTATTAGAAGTCAAGCCTTGTTTACATCAGGCCAGCTTGTTAGATAAGATTTTGATTGACACAGTGATTTGAACTCTATTGTTTTGACTTCACGGGAAACCAATAAGTCATATCTACTATCATGAATGTCGTGTCAGGTCGTCA
The DNA here is from genome assembly GCA_946598075.1 of Artocarpus hirsutus. Classification (NCBI taxonomy): domain Eukaryota; kingdom Viridiplantae; phylum Streptophyta; class Magnoliopsida; order Rosales; family Moraceae; genus Artocarpus; species Artocarpus hirsutus. The sequence continues at coordinate 96,372 of CAMOHE010043616.1, read as the reverse complement.
ACTGTTGCTTCAATCTCTTAAGATTTTAACCTGAGCTATAATATTTCTTTAAAGTTAAACTGCCTAAATTTTGACCTATGGTGACCTTTGGATGCTCTTTCCTCTACCGTCAAATTCGTGGTTTGTTGATCCAATGGTTAAGAGTAATCACCCCAAAGTGCATATATAATGGATATAAAAAACCTAATTTTATTTTTTATTTTTTTCATTTTTCACTTTCCTTATTGAAACTCTATCCAAAACTCTCCTTAAGCCAACTTCCTCGTCAATCTTGCTTGCTAAGTTCTATTTGTTGTCTTCAAGAGTGGTTTTCCATCCTTATTAAACGTTTTCAAGCATCAAATTTAGATTCTCCAGTTCATGAAATCTTTAAGTTTTTGTTATCTCTTGTTTTATTTTATTTTTCTTCCTTAGGCATGTTTTTAGGTCATCTAAGACTTTTTTAGGTAATCTGTGTTTGTTGCATGAGTCACCTTCCTTTTGGAAAGATCGATCTTGCAATGATGAGTGTATGTTTTGCTCAAAGTTCTTGCATTGAATTTCCAAATAGGTCTTTTAAATATTTATATCTTAAGGTTGGCCTGTTGACTTAGGAAAATTTTAATTTGCCTTCGACTTTTTTCTTCAAATCATGGCTTTAACTAGTGGTTGTCGAGAGGTCCAATCATCATCAGTCTGTCTTGATGCTACTAACGCCACTGAATCATCCTGCAAGATGACACAATGATTTCTAATGACAATCTTATTTTTAAAGACATCGATAACTCCAACATTGTTCTGTCGATAGATAATGTTGATGAAATGGTGGATAGTGTCCCCATTCCCATTACAGTGGCCATGCAAAATCTAAAACATCCTTGACTTATATTAGTAGGTGAGTTCTTGTTCAAGGTGAATATCTACAGGGCCACCGCACAAGAGGATGAGCCACTGGCGTCGATCGCCAGAGAGAAAATCCCCACGAAGGTAACTGAAATCGAGTTGGCATGTCAAATCTAGGACATCTAGAAGGTTTTTGAAGCTGGACATTTTGATGGTCGATATTTTATATTCATGATTACTAATAAGCACTAGCGAGCTGTTGGCCACCTCCTGGTTGTCTCTCCATTTATAACTGGTGCATCACTACTAAGATAACTTTGCCTCTCCATCCCTTAGTGAAGAGGTTGTGCAATAACCTGAACATGTCACCCACACAATTTTCGCCCAACTTATGGTTTATCTTCTCAGGGATGTAGATCCTATGGCATCTGCATTTCAACACCCTGCTCGGCCTGGATGAATTTATCTTTTGTTATAGCAGTAGCCAGTTGCCACAATAGCCCAGTTATTATTGTGGCGGTGCCTACAATAGCGCCAAAGACAAAGGTGAAGTGGATTGACTCCATGGTATACACATAAGTGTGGTATGATGGTGGCACAGTAGTCTAGACCTAAAGTGTAATTGATTTAAGATATTTAATAATAATTCCATTTATCTTAAATCAATTTGCTTTGACAATCATCTATATGTGGTCTTAATCCTAAAGTAGATTCATGACTCTATGTTTGTAGCTTATATATTTTGATATACCAAAGGCAGAGTTCCGATGACTGAAGGCTTTATTGCTGATATGTTGAATATGCAACCAATATTTAATGAGAATATAATCTATAGACAAAATCTGTAGTTCTCTAAAAAAAAGTTAATGTTATCTTTCCAAAGCTATTATTTGGGAGTTTGGAGAAGAAAAAGGCCTTAGTCATCAAGATACTTAAGGTAACAAGATTTTTTTTGTTTGTATATGTTATAAATAGAATTTTTCAAATAAGCGAAAGATGACACTTTGAGATAAAATAATTAGAAGGTGAAACAAAACTAAGTCTTTTATCTAATTATGGATAACCTATGGGGATACACATATGCATAAGAGGTCATGGAAAAGGCTAATTTATAAAGTCTCGTTATGCAATATATTATCAAGAGTGCAGCTTTGGTTCTATAGTCGAGTAATACTAAAGTTAATAATTGAATAGATAATTAATCAGGGATTAATTTATCTGTTATTATTAGAGCTTGATATATATATGTCCATTGGTCCCAATGCTAGCTCATGAATATCATGACTAGTTATGTAGAACAGTTTACCATAGGTAATGCAGGAGGTTATGTCAAATGGGTTACTGAACCTATAAGTGTACAAGCCCAATAGTCTAATTCGACTATGTGTGGCATCAAGTCCAGTCCTATTGGACTATTGGCGCCAATCAGAGATATTATAGAATTAATTATTCAATTGATTAATTTTAGGATAATATTTATTCAAATTTAATTATTAGGATTTTGTGATAATTAATTATTTGTAGTTGAATAACTAATTTAATTACTAATTGTCTTAAAATTTAGATAAAGTGTAATTATTCATAATTATTAAAACTAGATAATTATCGTGAATAATTGAATTATAATTTATAAAGAATTATTTGAATAGGAATTATCCTAAATGAGGTAGATAATCGTAAAACTCTACATTGTGATTGGTTGGAATTCAAATCTCTCTCTGCATGAAGTGGGTGTATACACCAAGGGCTAAGCTTCCCTTAGGTGGCGTGTAAGGTAGGTAGGAGGAGAGAGAAAATATCTCCTAATCCTGATAGACTTCTACTTCTTCCAACCAACACTATAAATAGAGATCTTTAGTCATCATTTATTCTTAAACTACTGTTGTGCAACTTTAGAGAGTTGAGTTTTGATCCCTCCTTTTAGTGCTCTAAGTTCCTCATTTACATAGTCCAGTTGGAATGAAAGAAGCTGTGTGAGATTTTGTTAAGTTATGCACACACACATAACAACTAGAATGAAAAGACAAAGCATTGAAGATCTGAAGGTAGAGATTTTTTTTTAATTAGTTAGATGTATTGCTTCTGGTTCATCGACAGGTGTGTTTTAATTAGAATTTCATTTATTGTTTATAGTAACTTGAGCATGATTTGGGTGATAAATAAAAATTTTTAAAATTTTGATTTTGCTGCATCACCAAATTGATTTTTCCAACACTCTGAGCAGCACAAGTTACATGGAACACCTCTACACATGTCACATCACTTCCTACATCACCGACTTCTTCTTCGACTTCCATTTGATGATAAAACATGTTGATGAACTCATGCGGGACGATTGATGGAGCTCAGTTGGGGATATTGTCATGGGCCATCTTCTTCTACACTGTCAATTTGATAATAAAAACATTGACTAACTCGCAAGAGATAATAAACCTTGATTGGAGATATAGCTAATCGCCTTTTCATCCAAACGACTTCATGAACAAAGCTCATTGTCTTCATTACTGTCTACATTATTGGTGGTTGATGGTGGAGGATGCAACAAGTAATTTTGGTGTTTGAATTCTATCAAAATATTTTGCCATTTACTGCACCTTTTGTAAAATGTTTGCTATTAATTTTAATTAACTTTCCCAAAATTGCTATTTTCCTCTTTCCCCTTTTTGATTATCCATGTTCTACATTCACCTGATCTTAATCAATAGGTTTTCCACTCTTTTTTTTTTTTTGAAAAGATAGTCCCCAAAAAATGTATGTTATTAGAATTTGATAGTCCTAACATTTAGTTTTAGATGTCTAGTTATTCTGAGGTTTCTGACACAATTTTGGTCCTTTTGCTATGAAACTATTAATTTTTTTTAGACAAAATGTAAAACAAGCATCACCTGTAAAGATTTTAAAATAATAAAATGGTATTAAAATTAAGTAGAGTTATAAAAAAAAACTATATTAAAGAGAAAAAAAGAAAAACAAATCCAAGCTAAGTGAAATAATCTATTTTTTAAATTTATGTCCATTTTCACTTTTAAATTCTTCCCCCAAACCCACTTGTTTTTAACACCATTTTGTTTCTCTTACCATTATTTACGAGTCATCTTCATTCTATATTTTATTCAAAAATAAGCAATCTATGAATAGAAGTATCCAATTGTATGTTTTATAGATCTTAGGATAATTAGACATCTAAAAGTTAACATAGGTGCCAAATTGAGACAAGTGCACACATTAACATAAGTGCCAAATTGAGACAAGTGTACATCCTCACGAGTAAAACAAGTAAGAAAAAAAAGAATTAATGATATCAATGGATCTAAACTTTGGAATCTCCTTCATTAATGATATCCAAATTCCTTGTCTCCTATGTTTCGTATCTCTCTCTCTCTCTCTCTCTTTCTTTCTTCTTTTCTTTTCTTTCTTTTTCTTTTCCTTCATTTGTCTCCTAATTCCCCTGCTCCTTCTTGTTCTTCTTCATCCTTCTCTCATTTACTTGTCACGGTAGGCCAAACAAGCCGAGAAGCCTAATAAACCCAAAGCTCAAATCCAACACATTTTCTATGAAAAATCACAAAAACAAAAAGCTCCATTAACTCATAGATCAAGGAAACTTGAAGATTTCAAGATCTAAATAATGTTTTTAGGCTAAAGATTTGAGGTAAGGTTTTCAAACTTAAAACTAAAATTTTAATTATGTTTCCAATATATAAATCAATAAAAATGAGTTTATATTGTTTGACGATGATTATATATTGTTTATACATTATTTTTATACTTAGATTGATGTTGGAAACTTGATTTTTGTTGAGGAAAGATTGAAGAACACATATGGGTCATTTTTGGAAAATCTTCCAAGTGAAAAACAATATGTCGTTTTCCTTCTTTGTGACAAAAACTACATGTTGTTTTTCCAAAGACTACATATCATTTTTGTTAAGCCAAAAATAAATACAACTAGAAACATGCCCTCTCCAAGACTTGGACCTACAACCTTATGGTCTCTTATCAGGCGGTACACCACTCCATTGTTCTTTTTATCTTTACCAAATTCTATCGCATTTATTTTATATATTATTAAACTAGATCGACCTAGCCTGAATTTCAAACTTTTATGTTAATTGTTCATTTTCTAAAATATTTCAATTTCAATTTCATATTATTTTGTTTTAAAAACATTTCCAAAATATTTTATATCAGAATATGGGGTCAATTTTGTTGTTATTAAAATTGAAATTCATGTTTAACTTACATACATGTTGTGAGCATATTATCTGTAAGGCACACTAATAAAATAAGTCGACATGATTATGATGTAGCTAATTTATTTGAATTTTAATCCTTCTATGAATTAAGGTCAGGGAAGTATTTAGAGCTTACATGATGGTAGTAACAAGTTAAAAATTATCAGTGAATAATTTGGCAATAAGGTAGGGATTTTTTTTACTCAACCTTTGTAAGGTTTTATTTAATTAAAATTGATTATTTGCTTGGAAGATAATTTATAAAGTATTTTGTAAGTATTATTATATGATAACTTGGGAACACAATACCCTAGACCCGTCCTATATTGTACAGCAAGGTCATGTTAGTTTGATATGCTTTGAGACAATTTGAGAAGCATAATTAGATAATACAGACTCTATGCATATCGGTGAGGATATGAGAGGATGGTGAGGCGTGAATAAGACAGTGGTTACGTTCTAAAAGGTAAATAGGGGAAGGCGTCCGCACTTCTTTGGGTCAAAAGTCCTAAAATATACTGTATAGGAAACGTCTTAATGGGGATCCCAGACTCGATATCCCCTCACCAGAAAACTCTTGGATTGTTAGCTTTGAGTTGTCGAGCATGCCCTCTGGGGTTATGTTGAGTAAAGAGATGTGATTCACAATTTTGTTGTCAATACCAAAAAGCTTTATTTAATTATGAATTATATTATATGTTATAGTAATATGGTAAGGTTTATTTATTGGGCATCCACCAAATATGAACATAATGGAATTGTTATAAAATAAATAATATTATGTTTAGAAATAAACTAACAATACAGGTTTAATATGGTAAGTAATATAACCAAAAGATGAGTAATGATTCCCCTATGAGCATGTTGTCGTTCATCCTTAATATTTTTATTTTTCAGGATATATAGAGTGTGAGGTGACAATAAGAAAATAGTTAAGAGAATTATGTAGCTATGTCCAGTTGGAGCTGCTTCATTTGTTAAGAATATTTTTCCTTCGAGTGTAAGCATCCTATGTTTCAATATGTGATTGTATTAAGCTGTATTGAGGGTTTGAATAATGATAATAGATTTATAATATTAAATTAAATGTGCTACATTAAACTGTAGTTTTGTTGTTTTATGTTTTTTTTTAATTTGAAAATTTTTCATTTGTCCCAGACAAATTTTTTTTGAAGTTTTATTTTATTTTTTGATTTTCAATTTAATTTATTAAAAACTACTAACGTCCACTTGAGTAGCCACAATAGTTTTGGTCCTTTTCTGTTTATTTTTAAACAAAATGTAACACGTACATCACTTGTAAGGATTTTAAAATGATAAAATGGTTTTAAAAATAAGAAAATTTATAAAAGACCTATATTAAAAAAAAGAAAAACAATTTCAAGCTAAATGAAGCAATCCTTTTTTTAAATTTAGATGTATTTTGTAGTTTTGGATTTTTTTTTAAAATTTACCTGTCTTTTTACGATTTTGTCTCCCTTACATTCTCCTAAGCCATCTTCATGCTTTTTATTCAAAAATGAACAATCTATAAACAAGCATCAGAATTGGATATTTTAGAATTCTTAGAATCACTAGACGTCTAAAAGTTAATGCAGGTGCCAAACTAAGACAAATGTATATCCTCGAGTGCTAGTAATGTAAATAACCTAAAAGACAAGTGAGAAAAAGGGGTAATAATATCAATGGCTCATAAACTTTGGGATCTTCTTCATTTGTTCCATAAACTTTAAAAATTACTACTTTAACATCTCAAAATTTTAGATCTTACCACTTTACCCCAACTATTCAATTTTTCATAAAAAAAGACGGAAATAAACCCACTTAAATCACAATAGTAGTTATTAAACTAAGGACTTGATGATGCGTTTCTTCCCCTAGTATAGAGAAGCCCCTAAGTTAGAAACCCCCAAAACCTTTTCTCTCATTTTCTTTAGATTCGGTGCGTTTCTCACTACCCTGAAATGGATTCAAAAAGGTCACTTGTAGTAGGTGAGAGTCCTAGCTGTAGCTCTAATTCGATGAAATCTATGCAGAAAAAGATCAAAGCCAGCCTTAATTGTGTATTTGTAGATTGCATAGACAAGTGAGTAGTGCTTGGATTGCATCAAATGTCGTTTTTGCACCGCCCACGTGCGGCTCTCGTGCCTCTTTTACGTCTCGTTTGAAGAGAATGGGAACGACAGGACAAAACGATTAGACTTAAAATTTGGGGTAGTAAAGTAGAATTTTAAAGTTTAGAGGTAAAGTAAAAGAAAAGTCAGGCTTCTTACCTACGTGGCAATTATTCTCTCTTTTCTTTTAAACTTGTGGCAATTATTTTTTTTTCCAACAACCTAACAGTTGCTTTTGTTTTTTTTCCTTCCCTCCCTGGTCGTCGATCTCCCGCCTCTCCGTCGGCCAACACCACCGGTACTGAAACGATGGACCCTCCGGATGATATCGCCGACCAATTTTCTCTGTTCCCTCCCATTCCATTCACTCTTTACGATTCCCACCAAATCCCTAATCCCGAACCTGTTCCTGTTCTTCTCCCTAACCCTAACCAGAATTCTGATCCAACTCCAATCCCGAGCTCAAGTCAAGTTCCTGAAACTAGCTCAAGCCACTTTCTATCGTTCTCCATCCCCAAGAAGCCGCGGCGAGGAAGGCCGCAGCGCAGTGCAACGTCGTTCAACTTTTCTCACTTCCCTAATGGGACTGCTTTAAACCCTAGCGGTAACGATTTCGCTTCTGCTTCCTCTTCTAATTCCATTTTGGTCAATTCAATCAGAAACAATGTAGGAAACCCTAATCCTTTAACACGCGCTGCGCCCGATGCTTCTGATGAGATCATCGTGATCAACAGAGAATCCACGGCTGAAGCTGTGCTTGCGCTTACAGCCGGTTTCCCGGCTGATTCCTTAACCGACGAGGAAATCGACGCCGGGGTTTTGCCGGTGATTGGAGGGATTGAACAGGTCAATTACATTCTAATTCGGAACCACATTATTGCAAAATGGCGCGAAAACGTGTCGAATTGGGTTACCAAGGAAATGTTTGTTGATACTATACCTAAGAATTGTCACACGCTTTTAGACTCTGCTTACAATTATCTTGTTTCACATGGATATATTAATTTTGGGGTTGCACCGGCTATCAGGGAGAAGATTCCTTCTGAACCCAGTAAGCCGAATGTGGTTGTGATTGGCGCCGGCCTTGCAGGTCTAGCTGCTGCGAGGCAAATGATGCGTTTTGGGTTTAAAGTGATTGTATTGGAGGGAAGGAAGCGTGCAGGTGGCCGGGTTTATACAAAGAAAATGGAGGGAGGAAATAGGGTATGCGCAGCTGCAGATTTAGGAGGGAGTGTTTTGACAGGTACATTGGGAAACCCTCTTGGGATTGTTGCAAGGCAATTGGGTTTGACCTTTCATAAGGTGAGAGATAAGTGCCCATTGTATGGTACAGAGGGGAAGCCTGTAGACCATGACATGGATATGAAGGTGGAAACTGATTTTAACCGTCTTTTGGATAAAGCGAGTAGGCTTAGGCAGTTGATGGGAGATGTATCAGTCGATGTTTCTCTTGGCGCGGCCTTGGAAACATTCAGACAGGCTTATGGGGATGATGTAAATGCCGAGGAGCTGAAGTTGTTCAATTGGCATCTTGCAAATTTAGAATATGCGAATGCAGGCTTAATATCGGAGCTTTCTCTTGCGTTTTGGGACCAAGATGACCCATACGATATGGGAGGTGATCATTGCTTCTTGCCTGGAGGGAATGGAAGGCTGGTTCAGGCATTGGCAGAGAATGTTCCAATTTTGTATGAGAAAACTGTGAACACAATTAGGTATGGAAACCATGGAGTGCAAGTAGTAGCCGGCAGCCAGGTTTTCGAGTGTGACATGGCATTGTGCACTGTGCCTCTTGGGGTTTTGAAGAGTGGATCAATCAAATTTATTCCAGAGCTACCTCAGAGAAAGCTTGATGGGATAAAGAGATTAGGATTTGGATTGCTAAATAAGGTTGCTATGCTTTTTCCTCACGCATTTTGGGGGACAGATCTTGATACATTTGGACACCTTTCTGATGATCCCAGCCGTCGAGGTGAATTTTTTCTGTTTTACAGTTATGCTACAGTTGCTGGCGGTCCTCTCTTGATTGCTTTAGTGGCAGGGGAAGCTGCACACAAGTTTGAGAGCATGCCTCCCACTGATGCAGTAACCCTGGTTCTTCAAATTCTCAAGGGTATAATATTTACTTTATGTATTTAACAAAATCATTTTCACTATGGCATGTTTTCTTTTGATAAAAAAAAAAAAAAAAAAAAAAAGAGGAGGAAAGATCAAAACTTTTAAACTGTGCTCATAAACCATCAATTGTTCCAAAGTTTGTCTTAATGATGACTGTCTTTGGAAACATTTCAATATTAAGAGTTTAATGTTTTGACGTCTCAAACTTCCACTCTACGTTTATTGGATTATTTTCAAGGAGTACAAGGCTTTGGTCCTTATTCATACAGGTATATATGAACCACAAGGAATAAATGTTCCAGAGCCTATCCAAACTGTGTGTACCAGATGGGGAAGTGATCCTTTTAGCCTAGGTTCTTATTCCAATGTTGCAGTTGGGGCATCAGGAGATGACTATAATATTTTAGCAGAGAGTGTTGGAGATGGGAGACTATTTTTTGCTGGGGAGGCCACTACCAGGCGGTACCCTGCAACTATGCATGGGGCTTTTCTTAGTGGGCTCAGGGAAGCTGCGAATATGGCTCATCATGCTAATGCTCGGTCATTGAAGATAAAAGTTGGAAGGATTCCATCAAAGAATGCCCACTCTTGTGCTTCTCTTCTTGCAGATTTATTTAGGGAGCCTGATCTAGAATTTGGGAGCTTTGCTGTTATTTTTGGTCGGAAGAATGCTGATCCAAAGTCGGCGGCGATTTTAAGAGTGACGTTTAATGAACCACGAAAGAAGGGTCACGAAGGTTCAAAACCTGATCAACAACATACAAATAAGTTACTTTTTCAGCAGCTTCAATCACACTTTAATCAGCAGCAACAGCTGCATGTTTACACTTTGTTATCAAGGCAACAGGCACTTGAGCTGAGAGAAGTAAGAGGGGGTGATGACATGAGGTTAAATTACCTATGTGAAAAACTTGGAGTAAAATTGGTTGGAAGAAAAGGCTTAGGGTCCACTGCCGATTCTGTTATTGCTGCCATAAAAGCTCAGAGAGGCAATCGGAAACCCACTTCAACTTCTTTGGCCAAGGCAGGTGAGTCTTGGAGTAGATTTCAATTGATAGTTTGATACTTGATTACTTTCTCTTCAGCTCTTATATAAAACTTTTGCTGTGTCTCTTCATTTATGCTCATCATTACGCATCGGATAACATTTAAAATTGCTTCATGAAGGTACATCAAAGCTGAAACCTGGCACTTTAAAACGGAAGTTGGTCAGGTATAAGCTGCAAATCTTAATTTTTGCTGCTTGATTGTTTTAAGTTCTTTGTTTGGATGTTAAATGTTTACTTCTGCTTGCTGTTAAATGTTTACTTCGGCTTGCTGTAACTTTAAATTTTCAGAAGGGCCAAAGTAGTGAGTAAGAGAAACGGATTGGCACCTCCTCCCAATCCAAATTTGGTGAATGGAAAAGTCACGGAGGAAAATAGGACCATGCATCAATCATCTTCTGATACACCTGGGCCAGGTAAACGGTTAACGACTTTTCCACCATTTAGCTTTGTGTACCTCAGACTGTGGGCTATCTAGTCGAAGGGGTTTTCTCTACTATTCTCATTCTGTTTGCAAAAACACATGAGACAACTGATCTCATTTTTTACATTCCAAAACATTTAGGGTCTATTTGGTAAATAGATTCGAATTAGTGATTTGATTTGAATTAGTGTGATTTGAGTTAGAATTTAAGTTAGTGATTTGAGTTGTTATCCGAATTCGTGTTTGGATGTGCATTTAGGTTTTAATATGAGTATGGAATAAAATTGGAATTTGTGTTTAGAAAGGTAGTGAAAATAGTTTTTGTTTTATTAACAAATCTAATAAAATCTTAATGTTAATCATCCGAAAAAAATATGCAATATGGATCTTAATTTATTTCTCTCTTCACTAGGAACACAATGAAAAAAGAATCATCTTAATTGGATATCAAATGACGAAGTTATGATTTTTTTTCTTCAAATATAGGAGAGAGAATTTTAGTTTTTCTTGTAACAAAGATATCAAAGTATTAAAAGTTTAAGGAGGAATAAGAACACTAAAAACTTGGATTTTTGATACTCAAAGAATTCGGATTTTCTGGGAAACAAACACGTATCTAAAGGATTCTTGATACTCGAATCTAAATTTGAGTCTATTGAGTCCAAATAATACTCGAAACAAATGGACCCTTAGTTTCTCTATTTTAAGCTATCTCCTTGTTGAAGAGGTTATCATCTGTGCTCAAAATCTGGTGGTCAGTACATTTAAATAAATATATAAAAACCCCTGTGTTTGGAGGGTATGCTTGCTATTTTCTCAGTAGAAGTTGGTGTAAGAGTTTTCCAAGTTGTAATTGTTATTTTATTTTTATGTTCTCAGGGCAAAATCAGGGTGAGATGTCAAAGCAATAAATGGATCATCTCGTCTTGTTGAGAGGTGAAATCCCATTAATTGACAGCATTAGTGGTTCTTGAAGATTTCTTTTTTTATTTTTTATTTTTTATTATTTATTTATTTATTTTTTTTTTTTTGTTCTTGAAGATTTCTTTTTTTTGTCCCCCCCTTCCCCCCGGCTTTTTCAGTTTATTATGCTAGTCAATGGTGAGGTACTTTCATAATGATACATGCGGCCGGGTTGATGGCCATGAAGGTTTTAGAGAGATCAAGTTCTCATTGGTCGGGAAGCTGATAAGAAGGCAGTTCTATATGATAGATTCTTGTATGTTTAGGTTCCTCTAATAAATAGCATTCACGTCAACATTGTAAGTATTGCCTTTCCCATTGTTTTTATACCCGCATGTAGGTGTTTTTCCTTGCTAGAGTTTCTTTTCATGTAAAAATGTATAACCAGGGATGATTGATCATCCCTATTCTTTTTGAAAAGCTTTCCAGTGTAGGGCTTTGGTTGTTGATTTCTCCATCCCTTTTGTGCCTGCCCCCTTTTCTTTTCTTCAAGGAGATGATAGTGAAAAAAATTATTGATGAATAAAAACACAAGTTTTACCAAGAAATTTGCGATCAGAATCGGACTATATTATTTCCTTTAACCTGTCTTTTTCTTTACTCATTTATGTTGCACCTCTAGAATGGTATGGTCCTTTTGGGCGCAAAGTAGTTTGATCATCTTCACACTGGTTATCTACTTTTGAATCGATCACATTCATCGGTGACAATCCACATTCTTCCTTACAAAGTCACTGTAATGCTGATATTTATCCGTCTACTTTGATCAGTTAGTTTAACGGGCTGGTGAGTGGCTGAATTAATCCATATCATTGTTTTGAAATCCGCTTAATTAACTGGACTTGGCTAGCATAGTCCGCATATTTGACTAGGCAACAGATGAAGCTTGGGAGCATATTCCTGGGTAATAGAGGAGTACTAGCTACAGCATACCAAGCCAGCTTAATGTGCTGCTGGAAAATAGGTCCTGCTCAACCGTGAGGCTTTAAACAGGAACCTAGTAACTCTTGATGCTTCAAGGGGAACAGATGCGTGATTCTTCTTGAAGGTATTTGTTTTTTTCATCACAAGTGTACAGATACAGCCTATAGGTGTAAGCTATTGAAGTGGAAAGATTTGGAACAATTCTACTGGAACTCAATCATGGGAGATGCAACGTGATGTTAGGAATTACTGTTGTTCACCCTTAGCTTTGATCTGGGATGCAACTTGCACAGCCAGGAATCGATGATCGTCTTGGATCTTCTGTAATTGGGAATTTATTGAGACCTCCAAACCATGACAACCTCAGCGTTGTTTAGAAATTTCCTCGGCTTTTGCTTCCTGTTGAATACAGGTCGATTGTTTTCAGTTTGTGCACCCTTGCTATGTATTTCTATTTATTGCTGAAATGAGGTCGGATGTTTATCTTTAGAGTTTTACATGTACGTGATTTTAGCAGACTTGTGTGTATAAATTTTGTGTTGATGTATTCACTCAAATTCCTAAAACAATCCAATGAAATTGATTGTCATACGTTGGTAAAATGGCCAGAGACACTCGTGTATCGACATTGTCATTCTCTTCGAGCACGTCGAAAATTTATTCCTTTTGCATATTCATTCGTCCTTTGATTTTCATACGTGCTTTCCCCTGAAACCGGAATTTTCATGAGATTGCATCATGCTCATATTTCCTGAATACAGCACCTGAGTTATGCTCTTATGTTCTGTACACCCGCGCGCATGGGCGAAGACATTTCCAGCAAGGTCCAGCAATGGCCCCCCAGCTCACGTTGCTAGCAAGCATAAAACCAAGCTGGTTCATAAACTAGTTCATTTCTCTAGTTCTCTCAAGTGTGGAGAACCTGAAACTAATCATCATTTACACGTTAAACCAGCTTTGCTTTTCTATCAATCTACATATGTTATAAATTTAAAAAAGTTTTCTCCCCCAATTTTTTTTTCCTATTTTGCTGCCTTAATTTGTTATAATTTCAAACCTTGTGCAAATAGTCCTTTAAAAAATTTCATTTACACTTTAGCTTTTACTTATAATAATGCCTTATTATTTCAAATTTTTTTTTGCTTGTACCGATAATTTCAAATTAAAAAAAAAAACCTGAATAAATAAGAACGATTATACAATACTACTCAAGTTTATGTAGTTACAGGAAGAAAGAAATAATATTTATAGAGTAATAGAAAAGAAAAATAAAAAAAAAAACAAATACTAAAAAAAAAAATTAGGGGATTTCTAGTATTTCTTACACTATTAAATTTTCCTAGTTCTTCATTACAAAAAAGGGGAAGTCTTTTTAAGCTTTTATCAGCTAAGGCACAAAGACAAGCATAAAACTTTGCGTTCTCAAACAAATCAATGACCTCCATTTCCTTTGCGTTCTCAAGCAAAAATTTTTCATGATTTGGTATAAACCACCAGCAGGGAAGTTGATGACCGGCAGCATAGGTCTTGAATTTAATTATAAAGTATGTTATTTAAACCAACTTTACAGATATGAGTTTGCCCGTGGACTCTTTAATGGAGTATAACACGCCAAGCACACTAGCAAAGGCATAATAGTGTTGTAACGAAAGAAATCTTATTTTTATTTTCTCCTCCCTTTTTGTTTTATTACAATGTTGAAACACCAATCACCCCATTAAACACGCGTCATAAAAGGGGGAAAAACACTTGAACATTGTTACAACAGATCACATTGTACACAGTCGTCATGACAGATAATCAAGTAATGAAACATCAGTGGATACAGGCCAATGCCTTCAGCGTATGCATGGTGTCAGGCTCGGTTAAATTGCTCCTAAATCACTTCCACCTCCCGATTATCCGTGTTGCCATCATCTTCTAACCACTCCTCAAGTTTTGCTTCTTTATCTGCCTTGAACTCATCATAGTTCTCCAATGCTGGTATTGAACTATGGGAAGGTGAATTCGTGTCTATTTGTTCTTCTTGTGGTTCATCTGTAATCTGACTTGACAAAGGCAGTTCATTGGTTTCAACATCTGGCAGAGAGGAACTAGTGCTCGCCACAGACGCAACTGACGACGGTTGCTTGGGGTAGTACAACAGCTTCTCATCCTTTGTTTGGATGACTTCTCTGGAATCAAGTTGCGGCCACTTAAAATTGCTTGCCTTTTGTTTTGCAGACTTAAACACAGTTGATAAGTAGCCACTCTTTTCAGTGTCCTGCTGACCACAGGCTGCAGGACGACCCTGACTGGACGGTCCCCAGGAGCCTGTTCTTTCCATTCGAAGGCCCGATCTCGAGTCAAGAATTAACCCCCTTCTCGGTTGTTTCGTAGACATGGTCAACAAAGATTTCTTTATGTCCCTAATCATCTCATCTGCGATGGGAAATCCACATTCTTTCATTGACCTCACCATGGTTATTGAATCCTCAGAATCTTCAGTGTGCAAGGTTGTTTCATGAGACTTATCCACAACATTATTCCTGAGACGAATGACATTCGGGACTGCATTTTGAACGTGCTGCTGAACATAAAAAAGCCCTACTGAGGGCTCATTTGCCACATATTTAATCATCTCTGCCAAGCACTCTGTTATATCCAAAAAGCCGTCAAAGGCGGAGAATTCATGCATTGTTTGAGGACAAGACGCAGTTCATCTCTGGTTTTCGTCAAGAGTTACAAAAGCCAATGCATCAAAGTGTGAACAAGTAGAGGAAAAGCAAGACGGGGGATTGAAAGGTTGAAGCTTTACAATTATGGACGTGATCTACAAGCTACATGCATCTTCTCTATTTTGTAGCATTTTGTACTTATTGAATCTCATCATTGATTTGAAAAGAGTTCTCATGTAACATATGATTGGCAATCATGAAAACACACCAATAAGGTCTTAAGAAGATCTTAGACTAGGAGTAATAGTAGCCTAGCTTGTTAGAATAGTAGTAAAGCTATATAACACAGATTACAACAAGGCAAAATCTAGAAAATTATGGAGATAGCATAAATATTACAATTAAATATTGTGATTAGGTTTATACTAAAACCAAGTCAGATTGGGCAAACCTGGGTTTTATCTTTGTGTTAATGGAGAAACATCATATCATTTCTAGAATCACGTATCCACAATGAAACTGACTTCAAGTTGAACCAAAATCATTCTCCACTTTCATATCAACTATAAAATGCTTTCTTAACTACGTTTCCAAAGCTAGCCATTTCATGACTATCCAAGTTTTGCTTATACACGCAATTAAGATGGTGTTCAAAAGGTACAATGTCTATGACAATCAATCTTTCATGTTCGCATACTTCTCTGTATGAAAGTGTGCGAACATATTTATTATACACATAACCCGGCTATGAATTTCACAAACCAGGGTGATCTTGGTGTATGTATATGTTTGTGACAACCAACAGCAAACCTAAGACCAACAAAATAAGCAATTTTGAAGCCAATGTGGTCATCCACACTGCTTATATTCTTTTATTTTCATAACAAAACAACACCTTAGCTCCATTACCAAAAAGAAAAGAAAAGAAAAAACACACACACAACTGAAGCAACACTTCCTGCTTCTCTCTCTTCATGAAAAGCAAGTTTTTCTTTGGAATAAACTTCATTATTTTTCGCAATCCGATCTTCGGAAAAATTTTTAATTCGAAACTAACATAACATAACGCCTAGAATATAGTGCAATTAAATAACAGAATCCAAATTAACAAGATCCAAGATTACGCACTTCAATCAATGCCCACATCATTATATTACAAATAACGCGTGCCCAATTGCCAAATCATGATCTTTATCAGATTCACTAAGAAAAATGGAGCTACCCAGAAGGACGAATTGAAAGAAAAACGGTGGAAATATGAAATTTGAAAAAGAAAGAAAGCGATGACTTACAGAAAAACCCTAGGCGGACCTGCAACTTCAGAAAAATTATCAGTTTTAAAATCGTCAGAGGAGGCTGTTTAGAGTTCTAACATCCGATTGAAGCTAGCTGATCTGTAGAACGCTAGAAGCTTCTTTGTTCTCCGTCTCTTCCGATCAGGGTCTTTTTTTTTGAGTCTTACATGCAAAGTGCGACTTTAAATGCGATTCAACGCTCAAAGCTGAGAATATATTTTTTGGGGTGATTTGAATGTGGTCGCCAAGAAATAAGAGGTATTGTATGAATTTGTGCCCAAATTAAAACTACACAAGTAAAACTAAAGTCGTAACTTTGTTTTGAGTGTCAAAACAGTCATCTCAAAAAGAAAATGTGCTGAAAATTTACGAGTTGTTATTAAATTAAAACCGCTTATTGTTAACTTATAATTTCCATAGATGGTAAAATATTGTCGGTTAAAAAAATTGCTTTTATTGATACCTCTTATTTTACTTTTCATACATTTTATTATATTTAAAAAATTACAATACGTGTTCAAATTATTATTATAAAATTAAAATTTAACATAATATTTAAAATATCTTAAAAATGTCTTTAATGATATAGTAATTATTTTAATGATATTACATATTATACTATATAATTACATATAAATAATTTTAATGATATCATTATGATACATTTGTAGAATTTTTACAAAGTAGAGTCATATTTTAATTCAATAAACATAAATGGGCTAATTGTCTCATTAATCCTTCATATTATTGTATTATTCATTAATCAAATTACTTTTAAGGATAAAAATATTTTAAAAAATACTCATTACACACCCTTTCTTAAAAATATATTTCCTTCCAAAAAATTATTATGCCCTAATTTTAATAAGAGAATAAAGATAAATTTCAACATGAAAGAGTATGTGGTTTATTTCTTCTTCAAAATTTATTTTTTATTCAATTTGTTTCATATATAAAATTATAATTATATTGTAATGACCGAAAAAATCTAAAAATTAATAAGTATGATTAATTAAAGATTTTTCTATAATTACTCAGCTAAATACTTAAGAAAGTACAAGTTTAGCATTTATTAACAAACAAATTTGAATATCTTAATAGCTGTAAGACGTTAGAAATAAATAGTGCTTTGAATGCACAAAATTATGTGCTTTATTTATGGAACATGTAATAATGTAATGTTATGGTAGTACATTGAAATAATTGTTTAATGTGCTAAATTAAAAGTGTATGATTCATTAATTTCACGCATGAGCCAAAAAGATGACGTTATTTGGTAAAAGTGAAATTTTCAACTTACTATGATAATGTGAAAAATTCCTATATGATGTCAATTCAGTAAAAGAAACCAAAATCAATAGTGATCATGAGCTTCATATCATAATTCAAAAAATAGTGAGTACCAAGTTTAAGTATGCAAGGTTTATGACAATTTTACTATGATTAATCTCGAAATTTAAGAAGATCATAAAGTAAGATAAGAATTTCAAGCAAGTTACAAGGATCATTGGAAATTTGAGAATTCTAATGTTTTGAATGTGTATAGTTAGTTATTATACACAACAATAATTACATAAGGTTTATTATTACTATTGTAATAACAATAATAATAATAGCAGTTGTCACAAAAATAGTGAAGAAGAAGAAGAGCGTTGATGGGATCCACAAACGTTAATGTATTGATAAGATGTGGACCCATAAATGGCTCTTTACGAGAAACAGTTTGGGTTGCACTGTAAGGTTTGAAATAATGCTAAGTTCATAAATTGAATTAAACTGACTTATAGATAGTCAATTTAATTTATAAAACTATTTTAAATTTAGACTATTATTTTTATGACAAAATTTGAAGCTAAAAAAAATAAAAATATTATAAAAATTTTTAATGAAAAATATATGTTTTAAATTACAATTTTTAAAAAAAGTAATATATATATATATATTTATTGAGCATAATTCTAAATACATAATATTTTTCTTAGAATTCATATACATATATACAAATATATATGTATACAGTTGTGAGAATAGCTAATCATTGATTTTGAAGACAAATGTATCAAAGTTATTGTTTTAAAATAAGATCAAGAAATCAAATTTTAAGTTTTGATCTAAGTTCTTAAATACAAAATATTATTTTTGGCAAATAAATACATATCTAGTGAAACTAGTGAATCAACGATTTTAAAGACAATATTATTAATGTTTATGGTGTTAGAATAATCCATACAGTATGAAAAAACCTTATAAAATTGATTTTTATGATAGTATGGAAATATTTATGCGGCAATGATATAGCAAGAAAATTTGAATTTATGTAATATTTTAAAGAACAAGAATATTACAATTAAAAAAAAAAAGGTACAATTATGTTTATGAAAATTTCAAGTTTACAGATCAAATTTGATCAACTCGACACAACATGTATTAGACTGTGTAGACCATAAGAGGGTCTATAAATACATGACACAATGAAAAAAAAAAATTGGCCAATCAAATCAACTGCCTCTTCTCCCTCTACTTTCTCTCTTTACTCTCTCTCCTCAAACTTAGTCCAAGATCTGGCCACCATTTTTGACACCTCCTATACCATCCGAAAGCTCTCATCGAGCTAGTTCTGATGACGTGCTATGTCAACCACGACTTTATCGGAGCAGCCCGTGCGTGCCAACTGAAGCTGCAAAAACACGTCATTTTTTTGACGTGATTTTTTTGCTGCCCGACCACCATTTGACACGATCTTGGTGTCAACAGACTCAGATCGAAGAGACAAAGAGAATGACATTGATATTACGGTACAATTCTTGCCAGAAAAGCCTCGATAGAATCCTCCCATTTTTGCCATCGGAGCCGCCTTCTCCAATGACGGTATGGTACACCGTCGCTGCCATTTCGTTCAGACAACGATGGGGAGTAAAACCCCTCACTCAATTTCACGACCCAACCACCATTCATCGAAGTTCGATGTTAGCCATCGTCAAGCTGCCGTGAAGAGCTCGAACTTGCCCATTTTACCACCATGGAGCCAAATTGATGGTCCGATAACTTTT
Organism: Artocarpus hirsutus; assembly: GCA_946598075.1. Taxonomy (NCBI): domain Eukaryota; kingdom Viridiplantae; phylum Streptophyta; class Magnoliopsida; order Rosales; family Moraceae; genus Artocarpus; species Artocarpus hirsutus. Next base: position 76,724 of record CAMOHE010043616.1, on the reverse strand, counting down.
AGAGAGGTGCAGGGAACGTTTTACCCATTTTAATTTTGAGAAACGAGCCTTGGACGACAGAGAACGACATCTCTGTCGTGCGCCACCGAGAGGGTAGGCAGGGTTATCGATTTGAGCAGTGGTGACACACATCGTTGGCGTCAATTGACTTAGATAGCCATGAAGAAGGAAATGCCCAAGGTAATTTGGGGCTACCGCCATCGAAAGATCGAGATCAGATTTTGTATTTTACACCATCGACAACAGCTTAGATTAGCATATTTGGAGGCAAAATTGAATGAAATTGACATCACCATTAAGCTCAAGATGTGGAAAAATGGGGGAAGTCAAAGTTTCAACCGTCACCATCCACTAGAGCCATCGCACGTGCCCCACGCGCCGCTGCGGGTGGCCAGCCTCCGGTAGACCTCGAGTCCTAAGCTTTGGACCTCTGATCGACGATCCAAGACTGTCTCCTGACTTTCTCTCTTTACTCTCTCTCCTCAAACTTAGTCCAAGATCTGGCCACCATTTTTGACACCTCCTATACCATCCGAAAGCTCTCATCGAGCTAGTTTTGATGACGTGCTATGTCAACCACGACTTTATCGGAGCAGCCCGTGCGTGCCAACTGAAGCTGCAAAAACACGTCATTTTTTTGACGTGATTTTTTTGCTGCCCGACCACCATTTGACACGATCTTGGTGTCAACAGACTCAGATCGAAGAGACAAAGAGAATGACATTGATATTACGGTACAATTCTTGCCAGAAAAGCCTCGATAGAATCCTCCCATTTTTGCCATCGGAGCCGCCTTCTCCAATGACGGTATGGTACACCGTCGCTGCCATTTCGTTCAGACAACGATGGGGAGTAAAACCCCTCACTCAATTTCACGACCCAACCACCGTTCATCGAAGTTCGATGTTAGCCATCGTCAAGTTGCCGTGAAGAGCTCGAACTTGCCCATTTTACCACCATGGAGCCAAATTGATGGTCCGATAACTTTTAGAGAGGTGCAGGGAACGTTTTACCCATTTTAATTTTGAGAAACGAGCCTTGGACGACAGAGAACGACATCTCTGTCGTGCGCCACCGAGAGGGTAGGCGGGGTTATCGATTTGAGCAGTGGTGACACACATCGTTGGCGTCAATTGACTTAGATAGCCATGAAGAAGGAAATGCCCAAGGTAATTTGGGGCTACCGCCATCGAAAGATCGAGATCAGATTTTGTATTTTACACCATCGACAACAGCTTAGATTAGCATATTTGGAGGCAAAATTGAATGAAATTGACATCACCATTAAGCTCAAGATGTGGAAAAATGGGGGAAGTCAAAGTTTCAACCGTCACCATCCACTAGAGCCATCGCACGTGCCCCACGCGCCGCTGCGGGTGGCCAGCCTCCGGTAGACCTCGAGTCCTAAGCTTTGGACCTCTGATCGACGATCCAAGACTGTCTCCCGACTTGTTTCGACACTTTGAATGTGATGGTGACCTCCGTTTGAGCTAATTTCACTCTGGTAAAAATCATTCGGTACCGACTATACACGAATCGAGGCGACTCAAACTGTAGTAATGGAGTCCAAAATGATGTTTTTGGTAATAATAAATCTCCATAGAGCTTTACTAGCCATCCACAGCCACTCGAAGAGCACTGCTAAGGATGCTGTGCAGATTGTAGATATAGCGAGATGCAACTAGACCCGCTTAGCTTGGAGCCTGGGTAAGTAGGAATCTCGCCTGCAGTATAAATAGTTTTAAAAATAAAATGATTTAAATATTTTTATAAAAATTTACAAAAATGCATGATCAGTGATTTGTACAGTGATTTATATTATGATGTGATATGTTATGTTATGGCATGATGTGATATGCTATGATGATGATGTTGTGATTAATGAGTGATGTATGCAATATTTAAATGATATTGTTAAATCACCTTCAAGTTAAATATGATTATGATTTACAATTCATGAATTACAAAGTTGTGATGTCATGTAGTGATAGGTCATACTGTATACACACAATAAGACAAGTGAAACTTATAAAACAAGTTAAGGGTGTCGTACCAACCTCTCGACTCATAGAGAGGCTCCATGTTAAAGTAATGAATGATCTTGGTATCGTTGGGACCTTGCGAACCCTAATTTCCCAAGACTCGAGTGCAACTGGTTCGATCACTCAAGCCCAAAGTAAGAAGAAAAGATACAGCTTAAATAATTAAGCATAAAACAAGTTGATAAGCAAGCATAAAATGCTCATGCATATTTTTATTAAAATGATTTTTAATTATGTTTTGCGAGACTAATTTCCTACTTGTTGAGCGAAAGCTCATTTAAGTATGTTCATGCTGTAGGTAAAAAACTTGTCAGCGGCACTTGACATGTAGTAAACAAGTTGATAAGCAAGCATAAAATGCTCATGCATATTTTTATTAAAATGATTTTTAATTATGTTTTGCGAGACTAATTTCCTACTTGTTGAGCGAAAACTCATTTAAGTATGTTCATGCTGTAGGTAAAAAACTTGTCAGCGGCACTTGACATATAGTGGTGAGCGGCGGACGAATGGTGAAGATGAGAATGGATACCACACACACGATGTAATATTTCTGCTTTATTATTTTATGAATTTATACATGTCTTATTTTACGAAATTACGTGTGTTTAACTTACGAAAAAATTATGTGCATAAGACTAAGTAAATAAATTTCATAATTATGTTTTAAAAACCAAGATTGTGATTACGCAACCTTGGTCTAGAGATTTTAAGGTTTAAAAATGTTGCAATAAACAATGCAACAAATGTGCGAAGTTTTTAAGTAAGAAAGTTATATGCTTATTTAAAAAGAAATGCCCATATGAGTTTTATGCTAAAATAAGAAATGATTTTATGAATATGTTTTATGAATTTACTTTTATGAAAGTTTAGATGAATATGTTTCAAAAATTATTATTATGTCGGTTTTAAGTGAACGAGTTGTAAGTAATTATTGTCATGATAAGTTTTGAAGGAGTTAACTTTTAAGAAATCAATATGTTATTTTTAAGATACTAAACTAAAGTAATATTTATATATATATATAATTTCTTTAAGGGAGTTTTAAAGAGTATTAGTATGATTTATTCTATCATTTGATTTAGTATTGTTTTTAAGTTAACTATGTTTAAATTAAAGAATGTCTTGAGGAAAGAAATTCTTAAATCTTCATCTTCATGTTTAAAAGAAAGGTTTTAAAGGATTTTCATTGTTTCATGTTTTAAGAAATTAATGTTATGAGGTATGCCAAGGTTAAGTTTCTGCAAATTACGATTTCATTAAAACGTGATTATTACCATTATGTTATTAGAAAGTGAAGTTATTATGTTAGACTTACGAAAATAAATTCTAGAAATGATTAATATTTCTTTCAAGGTTTTATGTTGAGAATTCTTTACCATTAAGAATTCATTTGTTGTTAAGTTTTAGGAAACAATTATTATTTCCTTTAAGGTTTCATGTCAAGGATTCCATAACAAAAATTCCATTTAAAAAAAAAATTAACCCGAAATTTTTGTACTTTATTGTTAAGTTAAGTTTAAGCTTACGACTATGTTTAAGTTAAGTAACGGCTACATAAGAAGGGTCATTACATATATAAATCATTGCAAATTGTAGATTTCTTAATAATTACAAACTGTATGTTTCTATATAGGAATCACAGTTTGGTTTGACATAAAAAAATACAATATAAAAAAACTAAATTTCAATTCTTCTTGCTTTTAAGTGAAGAATATACACTTTGTTCGATATATATAAACCCTTGCTATTCATTACCGATTGTTGTTCCTTGTCATAAAATCTAGATTTTGGTTTAACAAAAAGGAAAAAAAATAAAATTAAGGAAAAACTATTGGTTGATATATAAATTGAAAAAGAACGATTGCAAAACAAAAAAAATATAAGTTTGTTTAGTGGGTGGGTGGAAAAAGGAAAAAAATAATAATGCTATATAAGTGTAGGGACTTTTTTGCTATTTTAAAAGGGTTGTAACAAATGGAATGAGAGATGACTTAAGAAAAGATGTGTGAAAAGTAGAATTGAAGGTACCAATAATGCACCCAAAAAAATCATAGATGAAAATTTTGATAATGCCAAAAAAATAAATTGGTTTCTCTTACTAAAAGACAATCTCTTCTTAGAATTTTTTTTTCTCGAATTGTCTTGTCTTCTTTGAGTTATGGAATCTTGTGTTGTCACTAAAGTAGTCACTAAATTTATTGGCCTTGAAAAATGGGTCTCGGGATGAATGGTCCTCCATTGGTGGATATGGCGGCTATGTTTGAGTTCTTGGTGGTTGTTAGAATGCTTTTTAAAGGATGGTTAGGTTGATTATGTGCCCTAAGGATTAAATAATGTAATAGTTTTTGGAGACATTTAATCAATAAAGAGTTTATTACTAATTTTTATAAATCAAATATTTTTCTCTTTATGTTCATTTATATTAAATGTATGATAAGTAAACAAACGTCTAAGATTATTAATCTAAACCTTTAAGATAGTGCATATGATGGACCGATTATGTAGAAGACATGAATCTTAAGATGAAAACCTACATATAAAAGATCCACAATCGAGGGAATAAAGTTAGGCGCTTTATTCTTGTTATGTTGTTTGCATCCCTAATGGGAGATGACTTGTCTTGGTCATCAGAGTTGGACTCTACGAGTAAAAGCATTAGTATATTATCATTGGTGACGATCTATTGGATCAAGACTTAAGATGAATTGATTTGATTAGTAATTTCATTTGTCTAAATCAATTCACTCTAGACAATCATATGTGTTGCATCTTAATCTTGAAATGAATCAATGAGTCCGTATTCTTGACTTGTGTCTTTTGATATACCAAAGAGTAACATCCTGAATTATGTGAGGGTATGCATACTAGTACGTTGGAATCATGACTCTTGATTGACGTAAACTTGTTATAATAAATAAAATTTAATTGACTGGATTTAATAATTCATGTTAGCTTATTAGTTAACTTAATTTTATGAATTAATACAAAATAAACATGTTGAATTATTTGAAATAGATTTTATTTGTATAAGATTATCTATATATCACTTAGATAACTTCTTTATTGGGTTATTTAAATTAAAACTAAGGCTCTTAAATGATACCTAGGTGAAATAAAATAGGATTTATCCAATCGGTTCAAATCATAAATCAAATAACTCTAAAAAGCTGAAAAATGCATCTTCTAGGTTAGTATTGACCATGTGGTCAGCCTCTATACACAAGGTGTAGTCAACCACGCCTGTTGTTTTAGCATATATGTTTTTCATGCATTTGTACTTCTCTAACTTGAATTTTGAGGCCATATCTAACAAGGACTAGCCCCAGTCTGCCCTCTACAAAAAGGGAACAATTTTCTTTTTTTTTTTAGAACATTTGAGAGATTTAGAGAAGAATATTTTACTAGGAAGACTTTGAAACTCCTACAGAGCTATTATTCAACATCCCGAACCTTAGCTCTTGGTTTTCTCAAGTGGTTGTAAGGAGAGGTTGCTTCAAAAAAAACTGGTAAAGTTCAACCACCCGTATTCAGATCAAAGAAAAAGAATAGCACGGAGGTCTGGTTGGTTGAGGCTCTTTGGTATATTTCTTTTATTGTAACTCCTACAGTTTTTTGGTCTACTAAGAGGTACGAATAACATATTACAACTTGAGGACATGTTTGGAGGCTAAGCCTTGAGGACATATTGCTTAAACTCATGGAGTAGATATTGATGCTGAATCACAAATGACTATGGTTTTTGAGACTCTTTCTAAGAAGTTCTTCGCATTTAGAGATTCATATAACTTGACCAATAGACAAAATGTGTCTTTGACTAAGTTGATGAAGCAGTTGTAGAAGTCTAAAAACTTGATCAAGGAAGTCAGGCTGATGGCGAGGGGAACTTGGCAGTTGCATCTGGAAAGAAGAAAAAGGCCAAGAACAGGGAGTCTTCTATTATGGCAAAGTACAATGATAAGAAGAAAAAGAAGAGGAACTTGAAGAAGCTAAAGTATTTCTTTTGTAGGAAAATCGAGCACATCAAGAAGGATTCCAAGGACTTCCTAGATAAAGGAGGTAAGTACGTGCTTTTGGTTGTTGAGACTTGTTTAGTTGAAAAATCAAGTGACACTTGGGTGTGACACTTGGGTCATAGATTCTGGAGTGACTAATCATGTTTTTGTTTCTCTACAAGGATTTAAGGAAACAAGAAGTGTATTATATGAGCACTTCATGTTACGAATGGACAATGGATCCTTATTGTTGGCTAAAGCAGTGAGAGACGTCCATCTTTATTTTGATAGTTATAGGCATTTAGTTTTAAGATATTGTTTTTATGTTCCTAAACTTAAAATGAATTTAATTTCCGTTACTTATTTATTAAAAGAAAATGAATAAAAATCCTATGCAAAACTACCTATATTTTGTCAAACCTAAGATGGACTCACTACTGAATACTGAGATTTACAATAATACTAAAAGACTTAAAACTTCTTACTCTAATAAGACTTATCTTTGGCCCTTGCGATTAGGTCATATTAGCTAGAATAGGACTCAAAGGTTGGTAAAGGATGAACCTTTAAGTCATTTAGAGGTGGAATCTATACCACAATGTGAGTCTTGTTTGGAAAGAAAAATGACTAAAAGATGATTCGGGTCTAAGGGCAATCGAGCCAAATGAGTTTTAGAACTTATGCATAGTAATGTTTATGGTCCCATGAATATCAATGCATGAAAAGGGTACAAGGACTTTGTTATTTTTATTGATGATTACTCGAGATATGGGCATGTCTACCTAATACATCATAAAAGCAAAACTTTTGACAAGTTCAAGCAATTTTGAACTAAAGTAAAGAAGCAATTAGGTAAATCCATAAAAGCACTTCGATCAGATCAAGGTGAAGAGTACCTTTCTGATGATACTTAGGACATTTAGTAAAGAATGGGATTTTATCCCATTTGACTACATCAAGCACTCCGTAGTAGAATAATGTTGCTAAAAGAAGGAATAGAACTTTGTTGGACATGTTTAGGTCCATGATGAGTTATTCGACATTGCCTTTAATTTTCTAGGGATATGCACCATAAACCACTTGTTATCTTTTGAACAATATGCCTTCAAAATCGGTTCTTACGACTCCTTACGTGTTTTAGATAGGTATGAAGACATCTTTAAGCCATATTTGTATATGGCGATGTCCTATTCATGTCCTAGACAAGGAAGTGAATAAGTTGAAAGCGTGTTTAGAGGTATGCATGTTTGTAAGATATCCAAAAGGGACAAAAGGTGTTTATTTCTATAACCCAAAAGAAAATAAAGTCATGGTTTCTACGAATGTGACTTTTCTTGAGGAAAGTTACATGCACAACTTTAAGGCTCATAGTAGAATGGTACTAAAGAAGATAGTGGGTGATTTGATCACTTTGATGGTTCCGGTGGAAACTAATCCAATCAATATAGAAAAATCAGTAGAACAACAACCTAGGAAGCTTTGGAGTAGTGGGATGATCAGACGTCAACTCAAAAGGCATATGTTCAATAGTGAAGTTTACTTTACTGAACCGGTTGAACATGACAAGTATCCTTATACTTACAAAGAGGTTATGAAAAATGTTGATTCAAAGCTCTAGACATAAGCTATAAATGCTATAATGAAGTCTATGAAGACTAATCAAGTCTGGGAACTTATGGATCTTCCGAAAGGGGTAAAACTTATAGGATATAAGTGGGTCTATAAGAGAAAGAGAGGAACATATGGGAAAGTCAAAATCCATAAGACTAGACTGGTAGCAAAACGATACATGCACAAGAAAGAAATCGACTATGAGGAAATATTTTCGCATGTCTCCATGCTTAAGCCCATCCTCATTCTCTTGTCCATTGTTGCAGCTCTCGATTACAAGATTTGGCAAATGGATATGAAGATAGTTTTTTTGAATGGCTACCTTGATGAGACCATATATATGGTACCACTAGATGGCTTCAAAGCTAAAGGCCAAAAGCTAAGGGCCAAGAGAATAGAGTCAACAAATTGCTAAAGTATATTTATGGATTTAAGCAAGCTTCCCATTCTTGGAACATAAGATTTGATTAAGTGGTCAAGACTTATAGATTCAAATAAACGTGGACAAAGTATGTGTTTACAAACATATTAAGGATGAGAAAGTAGTTTTTTACTACTGTATATTGATGACATTAAGCTAATTGGCAATGACATAAGGGTATTGTCATCGGTCAATAGTTGGTTGACCAAACAGTTTACATGAAGGACTTATATGAGGCTAATTATGTTCTAGGAATCCAAATCTTTCAAGATGGGAAAAACAAAATGATAGCCTTATCCCAAGCTTTATATATAGATAAGATTCTTGAGAAGTTTGCAATGCATAATTCTGTTAGATTAGGTGCCCTAAAGATTAAATGATATAATAGTTTTTTAGAGACATTTGATAAATAAAAAGTTTATTATTTATTTTCATATGGCAAATGTTGTCCTCTTTATGTTCTTTTATTTAGAATGTTTGATAAGCAAACAAAAGTCTGAGACTATCAGTCTAAACATTTAAGATCATGCATATGATGGACGGATTATACAGAAGATATGAATCTTAAAAGTGATAGTCTAAATAATTAGGTCCACAATCGAGGGGCATTTTATTCATGTTCAGATTACTATGTTGTCTACATCCCTTACAAGAGATTACTTATCTTGGTCAGTGGAGTTGGACTTCACGAGGAGAAACATTAATGTATTGTCATTGGTGACAATATACAGGATTAGGATTAAAGATGAATTGATTTGATTAATAATTCTATTTGTTTAAATCAATTCACTTTTAAATAATCAAATATGTTGCATCTTAATTCTAAAATGAATCAATGAGTCTGTATTTTTGACTTGTGTCTTTTGATATACCAAAGGATGGCATCCTGAATTATATAAAGATACATACACCTGTACATTGGAGACATAACTCTTTATTAACATAGACTTGTTATTCATAGATATAGAATTCATAGCACTTTGTAGAGTTAATAATATTCTCTTATATGCATTATCATATAATTAGAAAACTGGAGCGCTCAACCATTTGAATTCATAAGTGTAATCGAATAGTATATTATTTATGGATAGTAAGTTTTCCTAATGGTGAAATGATGAAACATAAGATAAATATAACCGGGAAGGTAAAACGGAATTATCCTTAAGCTGATTTTGAATATCCTATAGGGATGTTACACATTATGATATATTATAGACGATAAATTTATTAGAGTTTTATAATTGATATATAGTTTAAGAGTGCAGTGCAAAGATTTTAGTGGAATAACTTCATAGTTGATAATTATAAAATATACATGTTGGAGATATGTTATTTTATAATTATAAGAGCTTGATCTATGCATGCCCTTGGGTCCCCTTTGCCAGCCTATAATATTTCCTGTAATGATACGGCGTGTTGTTCCTATAGATTGGTAATTTATGTTATTTATCAAATTGGCTTCGATTAATTGGTTTAATAATTCATATTAGTTTATTGATTGAATTAATTTAAAAGTGAACATGTTGAATTATTTGAAATATATTTTATTTGATATGGGATTATGTATTTAGAACTGTTTGAATCAGATAACTTTTTATTGGGTTATTTGAATTAAAATTGGAATTCTATAATAGATATTTGGGTGAAATAAAATAGGATTTATCTATTAGGTTGGTTTGAATTAATGGAATAAATCTTAGGAGCTAAAAACACATCGAGGGAGTGCTGCCACGGTGGACTAGTCTGGACCTAGTATAGGTCAATTGATCGAACTTGTCATGTCAGCAATCCGTATGCTTTACGTGTTTATTTGAAAAGTTGATCTAAACTCTAATTTTGAGGCCACATCTAATAAGGCCTAGCCTAAATCTGACCTCTATATAAAGGGAACAATTTTCTATTGTTTCTTAGATCACTTGAGAAATTTAGTCAAGAGTATTTTGCTGAGAAAATTCTAAAACTCCTATAGAGTTATTGTTCATCATCTTAAATCTTAGTTCTTTGTTTTCTCAAGTAGTTGGAAAGAGAGGTCACCTGAGGAAAAACTCCTCGCTGTATAATACAGGACGAGTACTACATCATCATGATATGGGTATAATTGTAGCGCCCCTTTATGTACGTTATAGATGTCGTTACATTCATTCGTTAATACTTTTATTTTAAGACAAACTATTTGATTGAAACATAATTTGGAAAACATACCCAAGATCCATGCATATATTTTTTTTATATAATAAATTACTTGATCATAAACATCCTTTAAATAGTTTGTCAATACCAATGTAAGTTGAATAACTTTTAAAACATCTTTGAAAATCTACATACACAGTTCGGCAGGCCGAACTCAATCAGTGGACCAAAGTTCAAACATCGACAGGCCGCCCGAGGCCTTGCAAAACAGGATTTCAAAATCAATAAAATCGACAGGTTGATTATTTCTTCGGGAGTCCAACTAATAATGGTTGGCAGGCCGACCGACTGTCAAAAAAATCAAAAATTTATTAAAAACAAGTTCCAATACCTCAAAGTGCGGAAAACAAATATACTTAAAAAGAAATAAAATAATAAAATAATAAAATAAAATAAAACAAAGTTCATAAGTTTTAAAACTTCTTTCTTGGCGTCTTCTGTTTTCAATCCAACTTGCATAGCTCACATGCCTTTCCTTGCCCTCCACCTAGTCCAAAATTTTCTTACGCAACATAATATAAAACTAAATAAGCGAACGCTTAATAAGTACATTTCATATCTCACAACATAAAAATATTTTCTGAATATCATCATATTAGTGCACTAAGCACAACTTCATATGGAACATATCTTTCGTTACATTATCCATATTAAAACTTTGTTCATTTTATCTTAAGGGCCCAAGTGTTGCACCATTATCATCATCATTGACGCGCCGTCATGAGAGGAGAAGGATAGCTAATCCCAAACCAAACATGACATCATAACATAGACATAGCATAAACATAGGTGTGCAACACTTATTTAGGTGATACTTATATATTTACATACATATTTATATACTTTTATACTTTGAATTATGTCACCATCAAACATCCATAACTTTTGAACATCAAATCTTTCATAAATAACATTAAGTGAAACCACCATAGAATCATCACAGATACCATCATGAACATAATTTCAAACTTTTACAAACCATATCATGTTACAGGTGAGAATGTACTTACTTATATAACTTACTTAACTTTAGTTTGTAGGTGACGTCGCCACAGTCTTGATGTGCTTGCTCCTTAGTGTGTTCATGTCATACATTCATTTAAAATAACAATTAACATTTATTTTCATGAAACCATGAAATCATACAACACCACATAACATCTCCCAATACCATGATTTATCACACATACATTCATCTCTTGAAAACATTAATTCATAATATGTTTCATTAACCATAAAACATTAAGACAAAACAATCAACACAAATGCTTCTTAACCTCTATGAATTCATAGCTCAATAACTTACAAATTCACACACAATTTGAGCACCAAACTTGGTAGAGACAAAGTTAATATATAAACATATTACCATGATTTTTTGTTGGCCATAAAAATTTCATTTGATATTTAAAACAAGTCACAAATTTCATGTCACAAAATCTAACAGCAATTACAAAACAGTGAGCAGTCCATATTGGCATTCTTATAATAAATTATCTATGTCCTACTATAATTTCATAAAAATACTACATATAATAGACACGTAAAATTACAATATAGCCAAAATTTACCTTTAAGTAAATTTTGAACAGTCCAAATCGTGCATTGGAAGACAACAACAAAAATGACTTCTATCATATTAAGCAGTGAGTTTCATACAATCATCATAATCCAATAAATTAAATAAAATTTCTATGACCCTAAAATTCATATGACAACTCATTAACATATAACTACAAAAGCACAAAAAGTTTCATCACCAATTAAATTCATTTAATCATACAGAAACTTCACATAATATCAGTCCATCAATTCATTGATAAAACAGTCTCAAAACCTAGTCTTAATAAAAATTCAATAACACATAAAATATTTATCATTTCACCATGAGACTTTCCAGTTCAATACTTAATATAACCATGAACATATTTGCCAAATTTCATGCAAAATATCATTCATTTGCATTATGAACAAAGACTACATTTTTATGCAACATGACCATTCAACAATAAATTTATGCGAGTGGCAGAGAGAAGAAAATTCATATCTTAACGTAGAAAAATCAAATTAATGTGAAATTTGGAGGAACACCACATAACACATATATGAATAACATATTAAAATATCAAAGCGAACGGAAATTTCAAGACAAAGTTATGGGGGTCGGATTATAGGATGAATAAAATTTTAGAGATGCTTGGAACAATTTTCTTACCTCAAAACGGTTTTCTTCAATCTTCCTTTGAATTCGCCCAAAAGAAAAACTCAAGATTTTATTCAAATATTTGCAGCAATATTAAAGAGAGGAGAGAAGGAGAAACGTGAAGAGAAGTGAGAGAAGAATAGAGGAGAAAGAGAGAGAGTGTCTGAGTGAGAGTTACGTAAACGAGAAAAATGAGAGGAGTCTCTCTGTAATATTAAAAAAAAAAATTTCTGAAAATAATGGGGGTCAATCACGTGAATGATGAGGAGTGAAAAAGGAAAGTCAAAACAATTTATCTCTCTTACCATATTTCACAATTTCAAAACAAGAAACCACATCAAATCATCCAAATCATCATGAAAGTCAAACCTTCCATTACCAAAATTAAAAAAAAGCCAAAAATATGCCAATCAATCAGAATTATTCATCCAATTTTTATCCAATCACATAATCATTATTGTCACAAATTTTGAAAGATTTCTTCTAATTGCTTGTCAGCTGTCTTTAGCCTACCGATGCTTCACTTTGGCTTACCGAAGCCGTGGGGTCTGGCCTACCGATGTAATTCCATCAGCCTGCCGTTCCGTGAGGGACAATTCGGCCTGTCGAACTGCCATATACACTAAAATATAACAAACATTAATTAATCATCAAGTAAGCATTATTAACATGAACACTTTTGAACACATCAATTCCACCTGACCGTCACCTGTCATAATACTCAAATAAGATAGTCAGTAACATTATATCACATATCAATAAAGAAAATACTTAATGTTGTTACTCATCCGTTACATGAAAATTTGACGGGTGTTACAATAATCATATACATTCAAATATCATATACATATCTTGCAATGTAAAACAACCAAATTTTAATTTATCAAAACCTCACAAAAGATGAGTAATAAAATCCCTACTTCTTTACAAATATCCATTGACAATTTCCAGCTTACACAATTTACCATGTAAGATTCAAGTACGCCGTTATCCTAAAACGTATAAAATAACCATATTTTAACTTAAATCTTAATTTTTAATTATGCTAATTCATCATTTATTTTTATTAGTGTGCCATAATTATTAATGTACTAAAATTGTGAATATCAAATTTTTCAACTTAATTTTAGTAAATTATAAAATAACAATAAAATAAAAATATACAAATTTTATTTTGGTATGAAATATGTGAAAATGAATTTTTAAAATAAATAATATGATTTTACAAAAATATTTATAATTAAAATAATCAAAAATTTTGGATATTCATAAAATTATTTGAAACTACAACCTGTATAGTAAACTATTTATTATTTTTGAACCATAAGTTAACAAATAACTACCCTTGTTCTAGTGGTTTGACTCCTTTTTATTTGTTCCTGAGGTTGGGGGTTCGAAACCTACCTAAAACTTTTTTTTTTAATTTCTATTTAAAGAAAACGACATGTAGTCTCTGTGAAAACGACATATCGTTTTTCACCTGGGAATTCTTCACAAAGAGCCCTTAATTCAAATTCTAAGCCTTTTCCTCAAATCCTTAGTTTCCTAATAGCTTTCTAACCATAAAAACAATTTATAAACAATATATAATCATTGTTAAATTTGCTTACAGGATTCTAACCTAGGATTATGGCTAAATGAAAGCTTGAAATGGCTTCAAAATAGCTTCAAATATAGCCTGAAATTATGGCTAATTGGCTGCAAAGAGAGCTTTGTGCTTTGTATTCTTAAGCAGAAATTGAAGTGAGAAAGGAAGAGAGTGAGAGACATGAGAAGAAGATCGTGAGGGTTGAATAAAAAGAAATCAAAATAATTGAGCGGAAGGGGGAGACAAGGTAGATAGGTTCATAGGAAAAGTTGTAAACAAAAAACAAAGGAGTAGTTTTTAAAAAATATATATATCTTCATGTCTCTTCCGGAGACTTTTAACATAAGATACCAATCATGGCATTTTCATAAATAAATGATAAAATGAATACAACTTGGTAATTTTAAATGGAACCAAATTTTAAATTATCATGTTTTATGCATTAAATTTTACAAAATCATTTCTGTTAAAATAACGGGTGTTACATTTATCTATTATTTGTTTAAGTTTCCGCCCTTTTGTTAGTTAGCTGTTGAATTTTTAACAGAAAACTTTTAACATATCACACTTTAATTCCTAATTTATTCTTATATAGGGATCATATAAGAAACAAAGTAATAAATTAATAATCAAAGGAGGATATTTAAATTTTTTTTGTTTAAATATTTCACACCTAACTAACGAAACCAAAATTGATCCAAAGTAATGGATTACATAAAGTAAGATTTTTAAAAAGTTTAAGACTAAAAGTGTGTTTGGCAGCCCTTTATTCGAGGAAAAAAATTCATTTAACTAAAATTAATACAAACAAAGTTGCATATAGCTGCCCAATAGAGGCATCAATGATCCAGGATACCAACTAAATGCACCAATAAAAAACAAATGAAGCACAAAGACAAAAGACGACATCGAAACCTAAAGGAAAAAGGCCTGCTTAACTCGTTACCAGAAATCACTATTGTTGATGGACAAAACCAATCAACCAAAGTTAAATCTTCCCCAGTGAGATGTAAACAACCTGACATAGATTCAAATCTAGCTGTCAATCACCACATACAATGCTGCTAATCAACGGTGTGAAAAACAAACCAAGATTGGAGGTGAGGAGACCAACTCGTTATTACAAACTAAAAAAAGAAGCACAAAACACCACACGCAGGCAGAAACATCACCAACTATTATTGAACAAAGAAAACTAAAATAAAGAAAATGTCAAGGTTGACGATACAAACCTACTGAGCAAGTCGAAGTATCACGACCATTCCCCTTTGCACCAGTGTGGGTCTAGTGCTGGGTCTGTTCCCCAACTACTACCCCTCTCCTCCGCCATCCCCATCTTCATCATAAGCTGCCAATAGGCCTACCTTCCCCCTGCTCCTTGTCACCGAAAAACTGCCACATCTCCCAAATTTGGATATATCTTCCACCCCAACGAGAGAGCAGCCCACCTCGCCTCTACACTAGTTCAGCCTCCCTTTGCCCCTGCCCCTGCCTCCAAAAAGTAGTCGTGCTACCCCTTTGCACCACTACCACCAAAAATCCAGGTCCAATCTCATCTACCCCAATGAAGAAAGCAGCTCACCTCATCATTCCCATAACCTGACCACCCATTGCCCTAGCCCTTGCCCTTGAAGAGCAACCATGACTCCCCATTCTGACAACCTCAAGCATGGCCAAACTGCCCAACACCTAACATATCCTCCGTGCTCCATGCTTAAGGAAACTACTGCTCCCCTCTTGGGCCACAATCAACGCAGCTAGTGTAACACCCCGAATTTAATTAAGTGTTATTAGTGTGTAAAATGGTGTATTCGTGTGCCAAATTGTGATTTAACTTTAATCTAAATATTTAGTAATGATTTTCTAATCAATTTAATTTTAAATCATTTTTAAATTATTTCTATTTGTATTTTAAAACAAAACAATTTGTCAAATACCAACCACGTCCTTTTTCAAAACCGTGGGTGGCATATGGTTTCTTCTCATCAATTTTACTCTCCCTCTCCCTATTTATTTCTTCCTCTCCCTCCTTCTCTCACTCACTCTCTCGTTCTCTCACTCTTAGCTCTCTCTCTCTGCCTCGCTCTTTCTCTCCTCTCTCTCTTTTGATTCAAAAATTTTTGAGTTTAAACTTCAATCCTCAGCCAAATTGGAAGCATAGGAACGTGATCTAGCAACCACAACTTCGATTTAAAGCTTAAATCAAGGTTAGTTTTTAAATTCTAAACTTTTTCTAAAATTTTTTATTTTCTTTGTATTTTGAAATCCAAGATTCCTTACACTTAGAAAACTTTTAATCTAAGTTAGAGAAACTTAAAACATCTAGAATTTGAGCTTAGTTTGAAAAAAAAACGTATTTAAATCAAGATTTTTTTTATTTTTCCTTCATTTTTCCCATTTTTGGATTTTCTTGGATTTTCTATGCAAATCTTGTTTAAACTAGTTTATAAGTGTTCTATTATGTTTTTCTATCATCTATGAATATTTTTCATGCCAGGGAATAGAGAAAAACAGGTTGAAAATAAGGATTTGGGCTTGGGGAGGCCGAAACCCGTGCTTGGAAGATTCTAGAATCTTCCTAGTTTGGCAGGTCGGACTCATACCTTTGGCAGGCCAAACCTGGAAAAGTTCAGCCGACCGGACCTAGAAGGTCAGTAGGTCAAACTGCACAGTTCGACAGACCAGACTAGGGGAACCAACAGACTGATCAGGCTTCGTGAAAATTTGTCGTTTTTTATCTGTTTTCACTATTTTAAACCTTGATTGAGATTTTAATCTTGCAATACGATTTTATAAACACAAATGACATACTAGGACACCATGAGATAGTTTAGTAACATAGGATATCTTAAGCTAGATACTGATAAACCTAGTTTATAATTAAGGTTGTTTGTGGTTCTATAGAGCTGACGTATAGCGGATCCGGACTACTGCGTGGGACATCGGCACGGATATTCAGGTAGGACTTCTACCCCTCTTCCTTGGTAACTTAATTTTAAATGATTTTGGCCTCAAAAGGATTTTCATCAAAATGTTTTTAATGATTGATTGAAAAGGGATTTTATTAGTTATTTTTTTACAAACAGTAAATTGAGGTGATTTTTATAATAAACCACATAATGAAAGTAAATGAAAATACTTAGTAAATGGGTTTTAAATAATAATAAAAATACATAAATGGGCATGATGTCATATCAGAGATCAGGTCATGTAGCGTACGACCTTGGGAGCAGGTCCCGAAACCCAACTGGGCCACATCGATGGTGATAACTATAGTTTGCCCAAGAAAGATAAAAAGGTACTTCTGGATGAACTTTTTTTGATAAGACTTATTTAAATGAATTTATTTATTTAACTCCGTTTTCTAATTTTTTTCTTTGAAAAGTAAATTTGTGTTTAAATTATTTATCTATTTTTAAAAAATAGTCCTACTAAGTCTTTTGCTCATATTTTATTTGTGTTAAAATCTTTCCCCTAGGTGAAATACAGTTTAGGGTTGATGACGGGTCCATAGACCGAACTTGCGACTAGAAGAAGACCTGGGTAGGTTGTTGTATAAATTAATCAAAGCATGTATCATTTTAATCTTTCATTCTATTTTGGACTGTAGTTGTAATTTAAATATTGTCGGTACTATGTATGTGCACAAGTTGTGGGTCGGTGGGACCCAACGCGTATTTCCTCCTTCTTTATTTATTATTTTTATTTTATTTAAATTTATTTTGTTTTATCTTATCTGTTTAATTATTATGAATGTTTGCTTACAAATGGTTTTAAATTATCACTACTTTTTAATTAATTAAATTCTTAAACTAGTGTTTTAATTAAAATTTCTACTTAATTAATTTAATTAAACTACCACGTCACTTCCCGTACCCTAGGGCATGACAGAATGGTATCAGAGCTCAAGGTTATGAACCTTGAAAATTATGCACACCTAGGTACGACAACAAAATACTACTGACAGTCAAATTTTATTTTCAAAAGTGAGAGAATGGCACCAAGATGTTGTTCGACAGCTGATGCTGATCTTGGAAATGATGTGTGGCGTCTGGCGTGGGCCCCATCTCAAGCCTCCATAGGACCCACCTTGTGGGGCCCCTAGACTTACGGCTCTTATTGGTGAACCATTCTCATGCCGTCCCACTCATCCATACTGTCCCCTCTAGGGCCCTCTAGCCCCTCATGGTTTTCTTTCGCATCCATCGGGTTCAAACCTCAAACCTCCCTTAAGAGGTTCTTATTTCCATCTTGAGTACTAATTGAGTCTCAATTGGTACTTGAGATGGAAATCAGAACCTCTTAAGGGAGGTTTGAGGTTCGAACCCGAGGAATGCGAAAGAAAACCATGAGGGGCCAGAGGGGACATACGAATGAGTGGGACGACATAGGAATGGTTCACCAATAAGAGCTGTAAGTCAGGAGGCCCCGCAATGTGGGTCCTATGGAGGCTTTAGGTAGGGCCCGCGCTAGACGCCACATGATGAGGGCATGATGAAGGCCATGTTTGCTGTATTCTTACAAATGGCAGCAATGGCAAGACCAGAGGATTTCGAGGCTAGTCGTCGGCATGCGTACTTTAAGGAGTTTCGACATGCATCTGTTCCGACATTTGACGAAAATAGGGACCCATAAGTGGCCGAATATTAGCTAGATTCAATTGTAAAACACCTAGATACCCTTGGCGTGCAAGCAGAGTATCGTGTCGAGTTTGTAGCTTACAAATTCGAAGGTGGTGCTAATACTTGGTGAAAGCAAGCTAAACATTTGGAGAACCACAGGAACATTAGCTGGGACAGGTTCGACGAGCTATTCTATGACCGCTACTTTTTGCAAGGATATAGAGACCAAAAGGCCACTAAATTTTACAGATTGTAGTAGGGTGCTATGTCGGTTCGGGAGTACGAGGCAAAGTTTAATGAACTGGTTAGGTTTGCTCCATCTACAATGGCATCGGAGTGTGAGAAGTGTATTAAGTTTCAAGAAGGGCTTAAAGCTTCTATTCGACGACAAGTGGTTGCCCTACGACTCAGGAATTTTGGTGAGCTTGTGTCGTCAACTATATCTATGGAAAGTGATTGTACGCAATATTGTGAGGATCGAGCAAAGACATTAGGAGGACCACAAAGGAGCGGCAGGAGGAGCACCAGTAGTCATCCAACTCAAAGGAAAAGTCATCAGGGTAATGTGAATAGCAGGAGCAGCAGTTCATCCAGCAACGGGCACAGCAATCTCTACAACTTTCATTGTCACTATTGCCAGTAGCCAGGACATATCAAGAGGAACTACCCAATTAGGAGTGCTCGTCTAGAACCTTAGGTTGGAGAAGGAGCTAGTGGTCAGCCTCAGCCTCAGCCTCAGACTCTACCTCCGCCTTAGCAATTCCCTCAGCTCCAGTTCCATCAGTTTTCCCCCTAACAACTGCCATACCCAGTACAACGACACCAGCCATAGAACTTCCAGCGCAATGCCCCTCAGTATCGAGCGTTGAGTACAACTAGCGTGCGGTCACCTCCACCGCGACAATATCAGCCGACTAACGCAGGACTTAACAATGTTGGTAGAGGAAAAGAGAAAGCTCCAGTTCAGGTTCACACCATGATGTCAGGGAGTTCGGATGCCCAGACCAGTAACACGGTTGTCGATGGTACAATTCTAGTTTCTCAGTCCTTAACCTATGTCCTATTTGATACTGGTGCCACTCATTCTCTCATTTCAAGCTCTTTTGTATATGCCTTGGGATTAGAGATAGAAGAGTTTGATGAACCCTTAGTTATAGCCTCACCCTTAGGGCGGTTATATATAAACTATATATGTAAATCATGGAAAATAAAGATTAGGGAAGAGATTTTGAAAAGTGATTTGATTGTAATCCCCATGAATTCATATGATATAATCCTAGGGATAGACTGGTTGTCCAAGTACAATGTAGTTGTAGACTGTCAACTTAGGAGAGTGACTTTAGTATCTGATAGGGGAACGACGATCACTTACTAAGGTGGTAACGATCGAATAATGAGTAAGTGTCTCATGAAACAATGTCTCAGAGGACGGAAGAATCTAGCTTGTTATGCTTTCCTTATGAACCTAGAAGGAGAACCTAGTGCCTTGAGAAGAAATGCAGCAATTTCAGTGGTTAATGAGTATGAAGATGTCTTCCCCAATAAGTTGCCAAGATTACCACTACAACAGGAGATTGAGTTTGGCATCGAGCTACTTCCAAGAACAGCACAGATTTCTGTAGCACCTTATCGGATGGCGCCGACAGAGATAAAAGAATTGAGAAAGTAGCTTCAAGAGCTTACTGACAAGGAATATATCCAAAATAGCACATCGCCATGGGGAGCACCAGTTTTATTCGCTAAGAAGCACGATGGAACCCTTAGGCTATGCATAGATTATCGACAACTAAATCGGGTCACCGTGAAGAACAAGTATCCTCTACTCAGGATTGACAAATTGTTTGATCATTTGGGAGGATTGCGGTACTTTTTGAAGATATATTTACGGTCAAGATACCACCAGCTTAGGATTAAAGAAGAGAATATCCCTAAAACAGCTTTTATGGACCTAATGAACAGGATTTTCAAGCCTTATTTGGATCAATTATCATGTTCATCGACGATATCTTGGTCTATTCTAAAACTTAGGAGGAGCATGAGCAGCACCTCAAAATAGTGCTTTAGACTCCATGGGAGCACCAGTTGTACGCCAAGAAAGAAAAGTGTGAGTTTTGGTTAACAGAAGTCAAATTTCTAGGACATGTTATCTCTGAGCAAGGTATCTCAGTGGATCTATCCAAAGTAGAAGCCACAGTGGAGTGGGAACAATCGAGGAATGTAGCAGAAATTCGTAGCTTCTTGGGACTCATAGGATACTATAGGAAATTTGTAAAGGACTTCTTGAAGATAGCAACGCCTTTGACAAGCCTAATCAGGAAGAATGTCATATTTGAGTGGGATGAAGAATGTGAGTTCGCCTTTCAAGAGTTGAAGGACCAGTTGACTACAGCTCCGGTGTTGATCATCTTGAAAAGTGATGAGCCGTACAAAGTTTACACAGATGACTTCTTAAAGATAGCAGCGCCTCTGACAAGACTAATCAGGAAGAATGTCAAATTTGAGTGGGATGAAAAACGTGAGTTCGCCTTTCAAGAGTTGAAGGACCGGTTGATTACAGCTCCGATGTTGATCATCCTGAATAGTGATGAGTCGTACAAAGTTTACACAGATGCTTCAGGACGTAGACTTGGATGCATGTTGATGCAACAACGACATGTGGTGGCATATGGATAGAGACAACTAAGACCTCACGAGCAAAATTATCCTACTCATGACTTAGAGCTTGTAACGGCGATTCACGCGCTAAAGATCTGGAGATGCTATCTGTACGGGGCGACGTTTTAGGTATTCTCTGACCACAAGAGTTTGAAGTATCTGTTCACTCAAAGGGATCTAAACTTGAGACAATGAAGGTAGACGGAATACATGGAAGACTATGATTTTGCGCTACAGTACCATCCCAAGAAAGCTAATGTGGTCACGATGCACTTAGCAGGAAGTCTTTAGGGATTCTTGCTTGTTTGGCTCTCGACGAGTGAAAAAGGGACACAATAGTGAGTGAGTACGGGCTACAGTACTACGAAGACTACGATCGAATTTCGGTGTACCATATGGAGACGAACCCAACTCTCATTCAGATGATGAAACAGAATCAATGGCAAGACCAGCATCTACAAAGAATCTGGATGCAAATTCAAAATGGAGAGAAATTTGAAGAATGGAGAATACATGCCAATGGATCGTTGTACTTCAAGGAGCACCTAGCAGTTCCAGCAATTGCAGAAGTCATGAAGGCCATGATGTATGAAACCCACAAGTCTCAGTTTGCTATTTATCCTAAAAGCACGAAGATGTATCGTGATCTAAAGAGACAATACTGGTGGAGAGGTATGAAGAATGATGTCCAGAATACGTGGCCAAATGTGCGAATTGTCTTTAGGTGAAAGCCAAGCACCAGAAGCCAACAGGTCAGCTTTAACCGCTTCCTATTCTAGGGTGGAAATAGGAGCACGTCACAATGGATTTTTTTACCAGATTGTCGAGGACGAAGCAAAGGTACGATGCAATTTGGGTCGTAGTCGAAAGGTTAACGAAATTGGCATATTTCATTCCTTTTAGGTCGACATGCTTGAGGAGAGTTCTCAGAGAATTGTAACTGTAAAACATAGTAAGATTGCACGGAGTTTCTTTGTCCATCACATCTGATAGAGACACCGGTTCAATACCAAGTACTAGAGGAGCTTTTAGGAGGCTTTGGGTACAGATTTGAACTTCAGCACAGGATTTCATCCTCAAA
Organism: Artocarpus hirsutus; assembly: GCA_946598075.1. Lineage (NCBI taxonomy): Eukaryota > Viridiplantae > Streptophyta > Magnoliopsida > Rosales > Moraceae > Artocarpus > Artocarpus hirsutus. The sequence continues at coordinate 54,316 of CAMOHE010043616.1, read as the reverse complement.
CTGATGGGCAATTTGAACGGGTCATTCAAATTCTCGAAGACATGTTACGTGCGTGTGTGTTAGACTTTGGCAGGAACTGAAAGAAGTACTTGCATCTAGCAGAGTTTGCATACAACAACAGTTACCAAGAGAGCATTGGCATGGCACCGTTTGAAGTACTATGCGGACGACCGTGTCGATCACCGGTGTGTTGGGTAGAACCAAAAGATAGATTCTTGGGCCAAATGAGATTCACGACAACAATGAGAAGGTCACAGTGATACGAGATAGATTGAGGGTAGCTCAAAGTAGACATAAGAGTTATGCAGATAGAAGACGTTGACCCTTGGAATTCAAGGTAAGAAATTTTGTTCTCTTGAAGGTATCACCTCATAAAGGCATCACGTAATTCGGTGTAAGTGGTAAACTCGAGCCGAGGTATGTTGGATTGTTTGAGATTACTCAACGTGTAGGTGTAGTCATTTATTGGCTTAATCTTCCTCTCGAACTTTCTCATGTTCATGACGTGTTTTATGTGTCGATGCTTCGAAAGTGTCTGCCTGAGCAGAATAAGATAGTTTCATTTCATGATGTACAGATCCAAGAAGACACAAGATACAAGGAAGTGCCTGTTCAGATTATCGATCAGAAAGTGATCAACTTATGACGTCGTGACATACCGTTAGTGAAGGTCGTGTTTCGCCTGAGCAGAATAAGAGAGTTTCATTTCATGATGTAAAAATCTAAGAAGGCACAACATACAAGGAAGTGCCTGTTCAGATTATTGATCAGAAAGTGATCAGCTTACGACGTTGCGACATACCGTTAGTGAATGTCGTGTGGCATCATCATGGAGTTGATGAAGCCACTTGGGAGTTAGAATCGACCATGCGGGAATTGTATACGCATTTATTTTGTTTTTGAAATGATTTGTAATTTCGAGGACGAAATTCTTTTTAGGGGTGGAGAATTGTAACACCCCGAATTTAATTAAGTGTTATTAGTGTGTAAAATGGTGTATTAGTGTGCCAAATTGTGATTTAACTTTAATCTAAATATTTAGGAATGATTTACTAATCAATATAATTTTAAATCATTTTTAAATTATTTCTATTTGTATTTTAAAATTTTAAAACAAAACAATTTGTCAAATACCAACCACGTCCTTTTTCAAAATCGTGGGTGACACATGGTTTCTTCTCATCAGTTTTACTCTCCCTCTCCCTATTTATTTCTTCCTCTCCCTCCTTCTTTCACTCACTCTCTCGTTCTCTCGTTCTCTCATTCTCAGCTCTCTCTCTACCCTGCTCTTTCTCTCTTTCTCTCTTTTGATTCAAAAACTTTTGAGTTTAAACTTCAATCCTTAGTCAAATTGGAAGCTTGGGAACATGATTTAGTAACCACAACTTCGATTTAAAGCTTAAATCAAGGTTAGTTTTCAAATTCTAAACTTTTTCTAAAATTTTCAATTTTCTTTGTATTTTAAAATCCAAGCTTCCTTAAGCTTAGAAAACCTTTAATCTAAGTTAAAGAAACTTAAAACATCTAGGATCTAAGCTTAGTTTGAAGAAAAACATATTTAAATCAAGATTTTTTGTTTTTCCTTCATTTTTCCCATTTTTTTATTTTCTTGGATTTTCTATGCAAATCTTGTTTAAACTAGTTTATAAGTATTCTATTATGTTTTTCTATCATCTATGAATATTTTTCATGCTAGGGAATTGAGAAAAACAGGTTGAAAATAAAGATTTCGGCTCAAGGAAGCCAAAACCAGTGCTTGGAAGATTCTAGAATTTTTCTAGTTCGGCAAGTCGGACTCATGAATCTGGTAGGTCGGACTCATACCTTCGACAAGTCAAACTTGGAAAAGTTCAGCCGACCGGACTTAGATTGTTGGTAGGCCGAACTGCACAGTTCGACAGGCCAAACCAGGGGAACCTGTAGGCCGACTGAGTTTTGTGAAAATTTGTCGTTTTTCATTCGTTTTCACTGTTTTGAACTCTGATTGAGATTTTAATCTTGTAATACAATTTTATAAACACGAATGGCACACTAAGACGCCGTGAGATAGTTTAGTAACATAGGATATTTTAAGCTAGATACTGATAAACCTAGTTTATAATTAAGGTTATTTTGTAGTTCCGTGAAGCTGACGTATAGTAGATCCGGACTACGATATGGGACATCGGCATGGATATTGAGGTAGGACTTCTACCCCTCTTCCTTAGTAACCTAGTTTTAAATGATTTTAGCCTCAAAAATATTTTCATCAAAATGTTTTCAATGATTGATTGAAAAGGGATTTTATTGGTTATTTTTTTACAAACAGTAGATTGAGGTGATTTTCATAATAAACCACATAATGAATGTAAATGAAAATACTTGGTAAATGCGCTTTAAATAATAATAAAAATACATAGATGGGCATGATGCCATATCAGAGATCGAGTCATGTAGCGTGCGACCTTGGGGGCAGGTCCTGAAATCCAGTTGGGCCACTTTGGTGGTGATAACTATGGTTTGCCCAAGAAAGATAAAATGGTATTTTCTAGACAAACTGTTTTTGATAAGACTTATTTAAATGAATTTATTTATTTAACTCTGTTTTCTAATTATTTCTTTGAAAAATAAATTTGTATTTAAATTATTTATTTGTTTTTAAATCATAGTCCTACTGAGCCTTTCGCTCATATTGTATTTGTTTTAAAATCTTTCCCTTAGGTCCAATACAGTTTAGGGTCGACGAAAATATTTTTATTTTATTTTAATTCATTTTGTATTATCTTATCTGTTTAATTATTATAAATGTTTGCTTAGAAAGGGTTTCAAATTATCACTACTTCTTAATTAATTAAATTCTTAAACTGATGTTTTAATTAAAATTTTTACTTAATTAATTTAATTAAACTGTCATGTCACCTCTCGTATCCCAAGACGTGACAGCTAGCCTAAGTTTGACGCCAGATTTAGGCCCGAGAAGGAGAGGGGGCGGCAAACAATAAGTTCATATCCCTAACCCTAGTAGAGTAATGAAAGAAGAGAGGGAAAGTTACACCTTTTTGTTGTAGTTCTAAGTTTTTTGTTTCGAATGATATAATATAAAGCTAAATTATGTTATGGCGTAAATTCAAAAAAACGTTATGCTAAAGCATTTTGGTCCTACATTTCCAACTTAGGACCGATTTTAATCGGGAAATTTTGAAAAAAGGAGTTAAGAAAATTTAAAATTTGATGAATGATTGCTTTTTTTTTTATTAAAAAAGGTTTTATTCTGAGCACTGAAACTGTCCTAGTTTTTTCAAAAAAAAGAGAAAAAAGACTGCATCGAAGAGAGGAACCTAACCATGGTAAAAACAAAAAAAACTGAAACTATTTTGATATCTAAAAAACTAGTTTTATAATGCTAAAAACCCAAAAAAAAGAGAACTTTTACCCAAAAAAATTTTTAGGCGGACTAGTTGTCCAACAGCCCCTTCCAAATCGCACAACTTTTGTCTCAGATTCAATTCGGATCATCATAGGTTTGGTTTGGTTTGGTTGCAGCCATTTTCGTTTCACAAAACGCACAGAGAAGCCAACTAGAACTAGAAACTGGCTACCACACGGGGGGCGGAGAAGCCAGTGGTGAGGAACAAGAACAAGATGAAGACGAAGACCAACCTCACCGACAGCGACGACGACGACGACACCTTCTACTATCGCTACGCCTCCGCCGCCACAAATCCTTCTGATCGCGACTGCGCCACTTCCTCGGCCGCCAAAAAACTCGCCGGTGGCGGAGGCGGCTCCGGAACCCTCGCTCCGTCAAAATCGACTCTCTACGTCTCGAACATCGACTACGCCCTTACCAACTCCGACCTCCACACTCTCTTCGCCACCTTCGGCAAGATCGCGCGGGTGACTGTCCTCAAGGACCGCCATACGCGCCTCAGCCGCGGCGTCGCCTTCATCCAGTATGTCTCCCGAGACGACGCCGTTTCCGCTGCCAAACAGATGCACGGCAAGGTCCTCAACGGTAGAACCCTAACAGCTTCGATCGCCGCCGACAACGGCCGTGCGGCGGAGTTTATCAGGAAGAGAGTATACAGGGACAAGAGCCGCTGCTACGAATGCGGAGCCGATGGACATCTGTCGTACGAGTGCCCAAAGAACCAACTGGGGCCGAGGGAGCGGCCTCCGCCAAAGAGAGAGAGGGGGAGGGGAGGAGGAGGAGGAGGAGGAGGAGGAGGAGGGAGAGGGAGAGGGAGCAATTGGAGGAGAGAGAATGAGGTGGATGAGGAGATAGGATCGGATGGCGGGGAAGGGTTTGAGGAGGACAATTGGGCGTCGGTCGTGGATGACGACGCCGACGAGAGGCTGTTGAGAAGCCGTGATGATGGCGGGTCGGAGAAGAAGAGGATGAAGAAGGCGAGTTACTTCAGCGATGAGAGTGGTGACGACGAGGACGATTGATTGATTAATTCATCGAATTTTGAGGGCTTTTTCAAGGTAATGAGAACTGAATTTTCTTCACTTTCTGTTTTCAAATGTGGGAATTTTCAGATTCTGAGAGTGATTACCAACTGATTTTAGTTTAGAATTAGCTTGGGGGAAAAAGAGAAATTTTTATGTTGCCTTGCTTGCAGAGCAGCATCATGACGAATGATATGAAGAGTAATTGCAGTCTGCAGACGCACAGCAATACATGTTGTGGAAATTGGAGTTGTTTGGAGTAACATGTTTTTGTGGAGTCCGTTTATCGTATGTCATGTTCTAGGATACTTTTGTTAATGTAAAATTTCCTTGATTTTAGGGGGGAAAGAATGGAAATGCTTGGTTTTGTTGTATAGTTGTTAACCAATTTACTTTTTAGGAATCCAGACGAGCTATTTCAAACTAAACAAATTACTTATGTTCAAATGAACGTACAAAAGATACTCTTAAAGCATGAGTTTAGTGGGTGGTCAGCTGTATTTGTCTCTTTTGTTCTCTTCAATAAAGCTATAGTTAAAATTATCACAGGGATTTGTTTAATCTGGTATGGGGATTTGCTTGCTAATGTTTGGGAATGGTATGACTCTGTTTTTTCATGGCCCTTTGGTTTCCTGGGCGACATTCTTTTCCTCCCTCAGTGGAAAAAAAAAAAAAAAACTACTACTTACGTTATTGCTTGGGAAATTGATAAGAATTAAGTACTTGTATTCTTTGGTAACCTTAAGGGTCGAGTGTTGTGGCATGATGTTGATAACGGGAACTATTTGGTTAAATCAAGTTACTGGCTTGCGGTTGAGCTGAGGAACAGTGATGCTGGTTCAGACCATTGGGCTGCTTCTAACTGGTGGAATGGGCTATGGAGCCTAAAATTCCCCCATAAAATACAAATCTTCGTCTGGAAGGCCTACAACAATTTTTTTGCCTTTGCTTGTTAATTTTCATAAGTGAGGTATTGATTGCTTAATTGTTTGCCCAAGATGTGGTGACAAGTTTGAAGCCTCGTTACCTTGCTTTATATGAGTTTACTCCTGATGTTTGTGTTTGGATGCTATCTGAGTGGTGGGATGTGCTCTGTTCGTACACAGGCAGCTCGTTTGATGGTCTCTTGTGCATGATCTTCTGGTTGGCTGGTAGATTTCGATCCTTTTGTGCATTGTGCAGTGTAGTGTTTGGACTAATTAAAAATCTTATGGTCCATGGTGGTTGCTGGAGGCCTGCTTCGAAGTGCTGTGAAGATGCTACAACTCTGCTCAAGGAGTTTAGGCGGGTTATCTAGGCTGTTTCAGTCCCCTTTGTGCAGCTTCCTCTGACATCCAATTTTTGGTGCCTGCCTTTGGCTTGAATATATAAGGTAAACTTTGACGCAGCGGTTGTTCCTCGCTCTGATTGGACTGGTGCTGGATAATTTATCAAGGATTGCTTATGGCTGTCCTCGTAGCTAGTGCTTGGAACTTTTTCTGCACATGTTGCAGTGTGTGTAGGGAGCGACTTTATTTTGCTCGTGACTGCTGGGTTGTAGGTTGGTGTTGTTGAATGTGATCGCAGCCTGCGCTCAGGACCATCCATTTGCCATGGAGGGGCATATTCTTGCTGATATTTCTGCTATTTGTGGCCGATTCCAATAAAGTAATTTCCTTTTTGCTCCCAGAAGTGGCAACCAAGTGGCAAAACACTTGGCTTGCTTTGGTTTTCGCTTTTCTAGGGACCATTTTTGGTTGAACATTTGTAATTCCACATTTAACGTGGAAAGCAGAGGCGTTAGTGTTTTAGTTTGAGCTTACGAATGCTTGGTGGGCTTCAGTGGAGAATATCTCACTGCAAAGCTCGTCGGTTAAATGCTTAGTTTATATTTTATATTATTATTTGTACATTGATGTTTCCCGAAAATTGAAGGTTGGAAGCAGTTTAACCAAAAAAATGGTAAAAGAAAATGGTGCAATGTCTTTAGGCAGTGATTATTTTCCAAGTTCAGATGCATGAGTGATAGTGGAAATTTAAGACTCAAAATGATGGGACTATACGCGGGTATAGCAACGTGTGTTGCTAGCATAACATCTTTGGGATTTTTTTAATTTAAAATTGATCAACAAAAAACAGATGATTTAACGTGGTGAGTAGGACAATTTTGGTTCCACCATCATCGTATTGTATGTCAATTTTGGTCAAAAACTTAAAATTGCTATCAGTAGAGAGTGTTTTGCTACATCATTGTAATTTTAGGAGTAACTTGTCAAATTTAAAAGTTAAAGGGCAAGTTTTAAATGTGCGATAAGTTCAAAGGACAACAGTGTCAAATACCCTACGAATTAACTCATGTCAACGTAGCATTGCTAGAAACAACATAAAACTCGAGCACAAATTCTTGATTCTTCCTAGTGTAGATTCAGCATATGGATGTCGCTTTCTCATTCATTTTTTGAAGTCTGTATGAAAAAAAGGTTCTATTATGGATATGATAATTTATTCGAACGCAAATACTTACGTAGGGAACAAGAACAAGCAAACTCACCAGCATTTCATGGTCTCCCATGATCTCTTCTATCAGTTCTTTCAGAGGTTTGTCAGCACTATTTGGAACAAGAGCTGCAAACACAGCTGGTTCTAGTCCTGTGAAGATCAAGAACATCGAAGATCTTAGATTGTATGCAAATTTCTCGAATTTATCTAAAAAAAAGGATTACAACTAACAAAAATCAGAATGCAGACTGCTAAGAGAAACTTGATCGGTAAATTTTATAGCAGAGAAGGAAATTCTCAAATACCAGTCTCTGGAAAAGCATCAATGAACATCATCATCTCCTCCCCAGTAAGACCAGATAAGAAACAGATTCGTGGCAACGACTTCGCAATCTACAAAGCAAAACACAATGTTTATATGAGGATGCGTGGTGAAAAATTAAGCGTAGAAAATGGGATAAACATACGCTTCTCCATCCAAAAAAGCAGTCCTATTATATTGGTTTCCCTGAAAATTGCTGAAATGCAGCTTCTGCCTCATATATTGATCAATTTGAGCTAATTACTTTTGAAAAGCTTTTAAAGAACTTAAGAAGAAAAATCAATTAAGTTCATTCTTGATATGTTCAGATGCAATAAGCAAGGCGTGTGTGGTTCAAAAATGCAGCATAAGCGCAATTTGATTGTCTAGTTGGCCACGATGGCAAACGTCCTACCGAGTCTCGCTACACAACCTGACCGCAGGGATATTATTATCAAGTCAACATTCAAAACCAGTGCCAGATCACTGAATATTTTGAACATAAATAAGTCAGTACTAAGATAAAGCGTTCAACCTTAACTTTTTCCAAATTGGGTTGCTTTGTGTTGATTGCCTCCCATAGTGAACGAGGAACCATCTCTTCAGTACACAAGATTATCTGAAACAAAAAGGCTCAGTAACATGTTAAGAAAGCAAGTGTAGGTTATCCTGATCGCGTAATGATAAACAAGCAGTGTTATTTTTCCATTATTATTTTTTTCCTTTTTTTTTTTTCTCTCTAATTCCACTTGGCTGAAAAATTGAAGAACAAGAGAAACCATAATGGAATATGAGATCATTACACAGAAAAAAAAAATCTTATAATGGAAATCCACTTTCAAAAATTTTATCCATTAGGATCCTGACTTTGAAAGAAGCCATATGATGAAAAACTTCCAAACTACCCACAAAAATTCCAAAAACTTGAAAAGAGAGTGAGATGAAGTTTGAATCTACATGACGACAACAAGATTAAAAATAAATCAAACCAACATTACAACAAGCATTTTACCGCTCTAGTCTTTTCACATTTTAATCATCACATAATCTTTAAGTCATACGACGAGGAATGCCGGTATTCAGTTCCAAGTTTGAACTTCTCTGGACAACCTTTGACTAAAAGGACTTAATTTAATCGCTTGGTTCAAAGTGAAAAGGAATAATACCTGTAAGAATTCACCATCCATTTCTTTTAAAAGCTGCTGTATCTGCAGCAGACCAGAAGACGTGTATGACTTAAGATGATATAAAACTATTTTTCTGGTATCTCACTCTAATACAAGTTAACAAATTCTCTACAAAAAGTCTACCAAAGAAAATGAATGATTAAGTGCAAAAACCAGAAATTCTATACAAATGCTACAATATTACAACAAAAACTGGTAACCGTAAAGTTAGAGTCACCTTCACAATTTCCTCCACTTTGAAGCCCAACAACAACAAAGCCTGCAAACAAACAAACAAACAAAAAAAAGAGTGCAAATTTCAGCATCAGTAGTATTGAGAATATTGGAAGACACATACAAGGAGAAAATTTGAAGAATAAAACCTTTCCTTTCACATTTCCAAACACACTAAATCTAATAGTTGCAAGAGAAAAAAGAAAAATCATGCGCACAAAGTGATCTCCCAATAGCAGTTCATTTCTTGTAATTAAACTGAAGAAAGTATAAAGTGAAGCATTGAAAGGAGAAAGTGATGACATCTGGAGTGAAACTAACCAGAACTTACAGGGGGACCATATTGTAGCTCATCAGGATTTAAAGGAACAAACTTCGAATCTTCAGTTAATTCAACGGGAACTCCTATGGAAAATCATACGTAACAAAAGTGAGTATTAACTCCTTGAGCCAAAAAAAAAAGGTGAGTATTAACTTCAAAACAATATAGGAAAACTGGAAATTAGTAAGAGAAAAATAGGAGGAACAAAAAATTCCCTATGGCCAAAGTAGGAAAATTCTGCGATACGGTAAAAAGAAATATATTCTAAAAGATGATATTTAACAGAATCTGGCAGTTCAAAATTGTATTCTATGGGTAGGGTGTTTTTTTCGGTACCTACCAAGGAATTCTCACAAAAAAAAAAAGTAATCCAAGGGAAAACACATCTTTTAAGAATACTGGACTACAGCATTCCCAAGAATTAACACTAAATTCAATGAAAAACCATCTCTAAATGTTGAGTTTGGAGTGAATTGAAGTTCAAAAGGTGATAAAACCAAGAAACTCAGAAGGGTAAGCTTACCTTCGGAAGACGTTCTCAGAAGGTGTTTGAGCTTCAAGTGATGAGCATTGTTTGTTGACGCAGAAGAAAGTGTTGAAATCTGCAAAGCTGCAAAAGGAGATGGAGAGACAGAAGGTAACGGAAGTAAACGAGAGTTGAGAGTTTGATTTGGAGAGAGGGCAAGAGCGAAAGCCATGAGGTTGAAGTGAACTCTGCGTTATCCTTTGACTCAACAGTACATGATATCAAATAACTGGAATCAGCTTTGGCCTTTGGATATTTTCTCTTCAAATTTTTATCTTGTAATTTTCCGTTGGTTCTTTTTCTCTGTCGACCTTTCTCCTGTTATCAGAAAAAAGTCAATTATTATTATTTTTAGGGGAAAACGTCCAATTATTTTCAAGCACATAATAATGTTAGGAAAAGACTATGGTAAGACCAATTAAAAAGCTCGTATAAATGAGACCTATTTTTTTAACCATTGAATTTAATCTAATAGTTTAAAAACTTCAATTCTACCTCATTACAATAAGCATTCCTTTATACAATCAGCAATAAAATTAAAATAAAAAACCTAATAATTAATAATAAAAAAAAAACGTTTGCCTTTACTTGAAGGGAGGCTCGACATCGACGACAGGGAAAGGGTGGGACTCAACAGCAATGTATCGACGGTGGACAACTGACCTTTACAAACACAGTTGACGAAATCGATGACCTCAGCCAACACAAGCGTGACATAGTGCGAGCTTGACGGATTGTGGCCCACGACATCACCCCTCTACGGATCGTGACGAAATTGTGATCCCATGACGTCCCCCTTTATAGATCGCTAAGGAATTATGATCCAAGCTCAGGATCTAGCAAGCCCCTCGCAACCTGCAACAAGACACAACCCCTTCACGACCTCGACCAACCTCCGTTGTGACCCTACATCTCGAGAAGTCTGACCTTGGCCAACCTTCTATGGTGTCCCGCGCGGGCCCCAACTCAACCTCCATAGGATCCACCTTGCGGGGCCTCGGACTTATGGCTCTTATTGGTAGACCGTTCTCGTGCTGTCCCATGTATCCGTATTGTCCCCTTTGGGGCCCTCTGGCCCCTTAAGGTTTTCTTTCGCGTCTCTCAAGTTCGAACCTCAAATCTTCCTTAAGAGGTTCTTATTTCCTTCTTGAGTACCAATTGAGCTAATAGACTATTAGCTCAATTGGTACTCAAGAAGGAAATAAGAATCTCTTAAGGAAGATTTGAGGTTCGAACCTGAGAGACGCGAAAGAAAACCCAGAGGGGCCAAAGGGCCCCAGAGGGGACAATATGGATACGTGGGACAGCATGGGAACGGTCTACCAATAAGAGTCATAAGTCTGAGGCCCCGCAAGGTGGGTCATATGGAGGCTTGAGGTGAGGCCCGCGCGCGGATGCCATGATAAAACGTGCACGGTCTACCAATAAGAGCCATAAGTTTGAGGGCCCTACAAGGTGGGTCCTATAAAGGCTTGAAGTGGCGTCCGGCGCGGGCACCACCTCAAGCCTCTATAGGACCCACCTTATGGGGCCTTCGGACTTATAGCTCTTATTTGTAGACCGTTCATGTGCAGTCCTACGCATCCGTATTGTCCCTTCTAGGGCTCTCTGGCCCCTCAGGGTTTTCTTTTGCGTCCTTCCAGTTCGAACCTCAAACCTCTCTTAAAAGGTTCTTATTTCCTTCTCGAGTACCAATTGAATCTCGTCCCTTAGGTTCGAACCTCAAACCTCCCTTAAGAGGTTCTTATTTCCTTCTCGAGTACCAATTGAATTGGTACTCGAGAAGGAAATAAGAACCTCTTAAGGGAGGTTTGAGGTTCAACCCAAGGGACGCGAAAGAAAACCCTGAGGGGCCAGAGGGCCCCAGAGGGGACAATACGGATGCGTGGGACGGCATGGGAATGGTCTACAAATAAGAGCCATAAGTCCGAGGGCCCCACAAGATGGGTCCTATAAAGCCTTGAGGTGGGGCTCGAGCCTAACGCCACACCTTCGTTGTGACCTCGCCATTGAAGCCTAACCCTCCGTCGGGCTATTGCAACAACATCATGACTCAAGAGTTAGTTGTCGTCAAATGTCACTTCGAGGTCGTTGGAGATGATCCCGAGAGGTGGAGAAGAAGTAGAAAACTTTTTTTCCTGTTTTCAGGTCTTTTTTTTTTTAAATAATTTGGTGTGTTTTGGATTCATTGAATTACTAGCGAGCTCATTTGTTTTTAACCATACGATGGCGATCTAATGGATAAAAACAACCTTATCTATAAGACTTTTTTAGAGGGTCTTACCATAGTAATTCCCACAACAACAACAATGATGACGACGATAATGATAATTTAATAAACGATTCCAAACTAGGTGCCCATGTTCCATAAATTTTACGAATAAATTCATAGATAACTTCTGAACTCTTTTCTCTCTCTAGAATTAGTTCATATAATCAATTTTGTCTCATAAATAATCTTTGAACTTATAAAGTGTCTGATGAATGGCTTCTTTATTAAATTTTGGATGGAAAAAGTAACATTTGTCTCATAAATAGTCCCTAAACTATCTTTTCTCTCCATAAATAGTCCCTATGCTAAAACTGGTATTAAATTTAGTCCCTAAACTTTAAAAAACATATAGTAAAATTAGTTATATTGTTTTTTACACACACACACACACAATACATAAAATAGTTGAAACTGTTCTAGATGTATAGTCCCAAACTAAAAAGAAAAATGTAATTCTACTTACACCTATTAAATATATGAATAAACCCAAGTAAAAATATTATTTTTATTTTTTATTATGGAGCATAAAACAATGTTAGATAATAATCGTGCCATATAGTTTGGTACATTAGGGAACTTCTGTTCCTTAATTTGGTGTTAAAAAATTTCAAAACAAGCGGTTAAGATATATATGAGTGTTGTCTCCTTAGTTGAATTTTGAATTGTATTGGGTATCAAATTTTTTTTTCTTAATTTTTTTAAAATCAATTTGCTGGTAATTTTGGCTGTTCATACGAATTTGGTATTTTACTAAGAAAATAAAAAAAAAGTTATAAATTAGTAGGAATGTAAATTGGTTAAAATAGTTATAGTACAAAAGATATTTATAAATTTATAAATCTATTATATGAGATATAAAAATAATTTGGGGATATTTATTAATATGATAGGTAAAATATAATCATTTGAAAAAAATTATCAAAGTTATATATTTCGATAAGTAGATAAAAAAATATCAAGTGTGTGTAGCAAAGAAATTAATTTTGGCACATTTTCTTTTAAGTTTAGGGACTACAAATTGTATATAATTTCACATATTTAATTTTTTTATATATTTATTTATCAATATAACTAATTTTAGCATGTATTGTTAAGTTTCAAGACTAAATATAGTACAAGTTTTAACATAAGAATATTAATAGAGAGAGAAGATAGTTCAAGATAAGACAAAGTTTATTTTTTTCATCTAAAATTTAACAGAGGAACCATTAATAAGAAATTTTTAAGTTCAAGTACTATTTATAAGATAAAATTAAGTAATAGATCAATTTTAGAAAGAGAAAAAAAATTAAGAACTATTCATGAATTTATCTCTAATTTTTAGAAGCTTTCACGTCACCCGCTCTACTATGTAAAAGCTTTTAAAACACCCCTAATAGTGGATAGACGTCTATTCAAGGTGGAATAGTCATTGATGATTTGATAAAATTATTTGGAGTATTCTCAATTTTTCTTTTTAAACCCTAAATAAAACTATAAAAAAAAAGTCTTTAAAAAAAGAAGAACAAAGGGGTTTATTATAGTTACTCTTTCTATGTTATCCAAAAATAACATAATCATCCCCTTTACTCCATTCCTTTGGAATCGTGGGACTCTTACATTGGAAATCTCCCGACATTCCTTCGGAATGGCGGATGATAAGGTTAGGTTTAGGGATGGGGGAAAAATCCACCCTTCCCCCTTCCCCCCTAAATAGATAGATTCTGGTTCGGTCGCTCACTTGGGGCTCACTCCCTCACTTGGGAGCTCGCTCTTCGTTTCTGGACTATGAGACGAGCTGCCTAGGGAGACCAAAATTAATTACATTAACATCCGCAACTTTACAAAAAAAATTACTCAAACACCACTTTTGTTAGTTGATTATCAATGTTGACCAAACCGTTAAACTCTTCTCCCATTTATCTTATATAAAAAGTCAATTAATTTCAAACAAATAATAATAATTATTATTGTTGTTGTTATTAAAATTAACATTTTTATATTATTATTATTATTATAAATGCTCTCGAACTACCCTAGTGCTTATGTTCTATAATTTTTAAGAACACTTTACTTGCTCAACTATATGAAAGAATTTAAACACTTTTTATGGAGGGTAGACGCCCGTTCAAAGTGGAGTAATCATTGGTGAGTTGATAAAATTGTCTTGAGTATATTCAAATTCTCCTTTTAAACTCTAAATAAAACTATAAACAAAGTCTTTAAAAGAGAAGAAAAAAGGGGTTTATTACAATGACACTTCTTATGTTTTTTAAAAATAACAGAATCATCCCATTAACCAAAGCTAATTACGTCGACATCCTCGACGTTACAAGAAATTACACAAACGGCACCTATATAGTTGACTGTCAATGTTAAACAACTTTGATCGTTAAATCTCTCCCCTTATTGTTGACCTAGATGATGATGAAAGTCCCCCCAAAAGTTTAGTGTTTTAATATTTGTCCCTTTATACAATTGTACTTAGGGAAATACCTTTCGTTATCCCTTTCAACATGCCATGTCAATAATTTCATTGGTTTTATAGATAGGTTTGGACTGAATGTGTGTTTTGAACACTTGTATGTAGCTGAGGAGGTGTAATAACCTTCCATAAAAGGGCAAGCACAAGTTGACGTAAAACTAATGGTTTCCGGCATCTATAAAATGACAATTATTGACATGTTAGTTGTTGATTCCTAAAAGCAGCCATCACGTGCAGGCCCTGCATAGCGGTCGACTCTTGCTCTACTCAACTTCACTTGGTCTGGTTAGATATGCAAAAGGAAAGAAGGCCTTAGAATTAGGGTGACATCATTGTGGTGTTTGCTAAGGGCACTCTAGTGCTTAAGTCAGTGAACTGATGGGAAAAACAAGCGGAGAAGCAAAGTAGGCAAGACAAGAATGTTCGTACCTTTTTATTGAAGTTAATGCTTCTATTTATAAAGTTTAGCTTGGATTCAAGTATAGACCGTGTTTGACTCATGAACCTAGTATAATGTTTCACAAAGCCCTTGAGCTAAGTGATAAGTGTCAAGATTCAAGAGGCGGGACATTTCTTGGAGGATGAGTACTAACCTGAGCTAGGTAGTATCTTAGTCAGAACTATCCTGTCGGAAAGTTCCTAGTTGGACCTATCTTAGCCTAATGATCTTGATAGGGTCTATCCTAGTTAGACAGATCTTAGTTAGATGAATCATGGTTAGGTGGATCTCAGTCAGAAGGATCATTGTCGTACGGATTTTAGGTGGATTAATCATGGTAGGATTTATTTAGATAATTAGTCTTGGAAGTGGCCTAGATGGTCTTGAAATCGTGAAAAACCGTCGCACAATAGTGGCTTCCCAAGATTTTAGTGATGAAGGTCATCAAATACAAAGTCTTAATATGGTTGGAAAATATTTTTTTATGCCCATTGAGATAGTTGGTCATGGGCCTAATTGGCAATAGCCTTAGTTTACTTTTTGTACTCTTAATCTTGGATGGTTGTTTGCTGCTTTATTCTCGATATAGTATATGTAAATCATTAAATGAAGTTAAAAAATAGAGACGTCATATTTTCAATTTCCATGTGTGACAATCCTTACTATGTTTTTCTTATTCTCTGTTTTGTTTGCATAAAACAAAAGCTCTGAAATTATTTATTTTTTGTGAATGTAATATTCCTATTTATTTTTTACCCCAATGATTTGTCGTAATGTTTTCTACTGTTTTGGCACTATATGCCCATTTCCTCCTTTTCTAATATGTAATTATTATTTTTTTTTGGTCATTAAAAGCTCTGTCATTGAGATTTGTCTTCTGCTTTCGGCCATTAAAAAGTTGACCATTAAAATAAACCTTTAATATAGTCATTAGAAAAACAAAATAAAAATCTTAGGCAATAAAAATCAATATTTTAATTGTTGAAAAAATTAATTAATCATTGAAAAAAGCTAAATAAGTAGTTTAGTCATTAAAAACCTAAAAATAACCTAGTCATTAAAAAGTAAATTTTTTAATCATTAAAATATGTCTAACTTTTATATTCCTCATTATAATTTATGTACAATTATTTATTCAAACGTATTAAGATATTTAGTCACTATATAAACAAAATAATTTGGTATACCTTAGTCATTAAAATAGATCTTAATCTGTAACGCCTTAAATTTATTAAGTGCTATTAGTGTGTAAAATAATGGATTAGTGTGCCATGATGCATTTTTAAACTTAATATGACTATTTTGTGAAATTTCTAAATTAATGTTATTTTTAATCATTTTAATTACTTTTGATTATTTTATTTGTCCTTATTTGATATTTTGGATTTTAAAACAAGACAAATTGACAAATTCCGAACATGTCCTTTTTCAAATTGATGTGCTGAATGTGGTTTTCCTTGTTGAAAACTACCTTCCCTTCTTCTATTTAATCACTCATTCTCTCTCTCTTTCCCTCACTCACTCAGCACACTCTCTTTCCCTCTTTCTCTCACTCTCTTGTCTCACTCTCTCCTCCGCTCTCACTGCCTCTCTTTCTCTTTCTCCTTCACTCAAATTTTTTATTCCAAATCAAGCCCAAGCTTCGGTTTTCAGTGGATTGGAAGCTCAGGAATGCGTTTGGATGATTTCAAACTCAATTTAAAGCTTAAATCCAAGGTTAGTTTTCAAATTTTAAACTTTTTCTAAATTTTCTAATTTCTTAGCATTTTGAAATTTAAGCTTCCTTAAGCTTAGAAAACCCTCAATCTAAGTTAGTGGAACCCAAAACATCTAGAATCTAGGCTTAGTTTGATTAAAAACAGATTTGAATCAAGATTTTTCATTTTTCTCCATTTTTTCACATTTTTAGGTTTTCTTGAATTTTTATATACAAATCTTGTTAAAACTAGTTTAAAGGTGTTCTATTATGTTTTTCTATCATGTATGAGTGATTTCATGCCTAGGAACTGAGAAAAATAGGTGAAAATGAGGATTTTGGATCGGGGAAGCTGAAACCTATGCCTAGAAAATTTTAAAATTTTCCTAGTTCGATAGGCCAGATTTATGAATCCAGCATGCCAAACCTAGAGAAATTTGACAGGCTAGTCCTATACGACCGATAGGCCGAACTGGTAGGCCGAACTGCATAGTTTGACAGGCCGGACTAGGGAATCGACAGGCCTACCAAGCTTCATGAAAATTTGTCGTTTTTTATCTGTTTTTACTATTTTGAACCCCAATAGAGATTTTAATCTTGCAGTATGATTTTATAGACTTAAATGACACACTACGATACCATTAGATAGCTTAGCAATGTAGGATATCTTAAGCTAGATACTGATAAACCTAATTTCTATTTAAGGTTGTTTATGGTTTCATGAAACTAACATATAGCGGATTAGGACCGCGATGTTAGATATGTACACAGATATTAGGCTAGGACTTCTACTCCTTCCTTGATAGCCAATTTTTTAAATGATTTGGCCTCAAAAAGATTTTTTCCAAATGTTTTCAATGATTGATTGAAAAAGAATTTTTATTGGTTGTTTTCACAAACAGTAGATTGAGGTAATTTTTATAATGAATCACATAATGAAAATAAATGAAAATACTTGGTAAAAAGAGATTTTGATAACTATAGAAATACATAGATGGGCATGATGCCACACTTAGAGATCGAGTCATATAGCGTGCAACCTTGGGGGCAAGTCTCGAAACGCAGCTAGGCCACTTCGGTGGTGATAACTATAGTTTACCCAAGAAAGATAAAAAGATACTTTCTGGATGAACTGATTTTGATAAGATTAATTTACATGAATTTATCTATTTAAATCCGTTTTCTAATTATATTTCTTAAAAGATAAATTTTATATTTAAATTATTTATCTGTTTTAAAAGTATAGTCCTACTGAGCCTTTCGCTCACTTTTTATTTGTTTTTAATCATTTTCTCCCCTAAGTGGAATTCAGCTTAGGATTGACGAGAGGTCCGTAGACCGAACTTGTGAACAGTAGGAGACTTGAGTAGGTTATTTGTATAAATTAATCAAGGCATGTATTATTTTAATTTCTCTTTAGACTATGGTTGTAATTTTATTTATTGTCGGTACTATGTGTCTGCACAAGTTGTAGGCCTGGTGGGACCCAACGTGCATTTCTCACTCTTTATTATTTTATTTCATTTTGTTTTATCTTATTTGTTTAATTATCATAAATGTTTGTTTACATAGGTTTTAAATTGTCACATTTTTCATAATCAACTAAATTCTTTAACTTGTGTTTTAATTAAAATTTTAACTCAATTAACTTAATTAAGCTGCCATGTCACGTCCCATACTCTGGGACGTGACATAATCATATATACCTTATTTATTATTTATGTAGTCTCCGTTTTATTCTAATATCATGGTCATTTATTAAAATAGCTAATTTATAGCTAATGAAATTCAAACATAAATGTCTTCGATTCCATCCAAATTTTGATCATTTAATAGTTGATTGACATCAATACTTTACCATCACAATATTAGGTCATTAAATAGTATTAATGTTAAAGGACAAACTATTTTGCTCTATATTCTATTCTTTTGTATACAAGGTTATGTTTTTTTCCCTTATAACCAAATAAAATTAAGTTTGGCCAATACTAAATTTAGTTTAAAAAGAGAACATCAAATTTTTCTACTATGAAAATTTGGCCACATGTGCCTTTAACCTATTGGAGATTAAATATTAGGAAGAGGGCTTTTGATCGGACCCATCCATTTGGGCACCGGTGTCTCATTAGATCTTGATCATTTAAAAGTAATCTAACAGTTGGAAATAAAACAAGATAATAAATAGTAAAAATTATAGAATTAAATAAGTAATTAGTTCTCATAATCTAGTATTTAGTGTGAGACGCCGGAATTGATGGAGGATGAGATCCATGGCCAATTAATATACATTGACTAAAATCTTAACATATATTATATATAGAGAGAGACTAAGGAGAAGAGACTCATTTTTGCATTTCAATTCTTCAATCACAAATAAAACTTTGAAAAACAATAAAAATGGCGGCTTTGCTTCTTCGAAAACGAACAAGAAATGACTCCTAAACCTTTTTTTGGATGGATAAGGCATCCAACCAGAAGGAAAGAATTTATTAAAGACTTCTAAACTTTTTGCACCTTGCATTTGTTCTTTAAAACATTTTTATGATAATTGAGTTCCTAAACTTGACCAAATGTAACAATTAAGTTTGAATTGTAGGCCATCGAAATTGAGACGAAATACAATTATGCAGGACCAGTATCGGCTCAACTATAAGGCAACTTAAGCAATTGCCAAAAGACCCAAGTTGAGCCAAAACCCCAAATACTTAAAAAATTTTATAATTACTTTAATAATCCATTAATTTTTCTTAATAAATGTTCAATTATTTAAGGTTTTACACTCAATATAAACCAAACAGCAAACAGTTTTGGTGAGCAACATGGTTATTGGGAAGTTAGAGTGATGATTAGCTTAATTTTGGGCATTATCGTACTTAAAAGTAAGTGAAAATATTTCCATAACCTTTCTATTTTATTTATTTTGCTTTTTTGTTTGATGGAATAAATTAATTTTTTCCATAGTTTTTTTTCTTTTGTTTTAAGCAAACCGCTCTCAAGAGTATTTTTTTTTAAAAAAAAATTCATTAATATTTATAAGGTGTTTCGCAAATAATTTTAAACTTAAAAAATAAGCTCAGATAATATAACATGTAAGAACTTTACATTGTAACGTGTGTAGCCTTTGAACTAATGAGTTTGCACCATTTTGCCAAACTATAATTATACGTATATGTTTATTTATATTTTTATTTTACATGGAAAAGAACTCCAATTAGAAGGCCTTTTTATTGTAAATAATATAGTAAGAGTGAATTTGTATGTGCTAGATTTCGACTAGAAATTACGAATGAGATGAAGATATAATCCCAATCTCTACCTAGAAATTTAAATTTTCAAAAAGGTCACTTAAAATTTTTTGACTAAAGACACCAAAATTGCTTGAGCCGGCCCCGTGTAAGACAGACGTGTCCCTTTTATCTATAACATTGCTCACAGTAATTCTAAAATTTAAATTAACAGGTGCTTAATAACTAGGAAAAAAAAAAAGAGCTTATAAAACAAGAGCAATTGTGCTCTTATAAAAAATCTTCTCATGATATTTCCATCACATATTTGTGAACTGATTTGTTTAATTAAACCATTATAGTCTATAATTCCATCACATAAGTCCTCTATCTTAAAAATTTAGAAAAAAAAAATCATGATATTTACGATCCTCTCTAGTTGGTATGGATTAGTGAACATCAGATCTTGTCAATAAACTTTAAATTTTTGCATGTGTTTTTTTTTTTTTTAACCAACGGCTGATATTAAGAATTCATGAGTTCCTTTGGCTTTTTTTACTTGTTTTTTAAATAATACAACAAAATAAGCAAAAGTTAAGACCTTTTAATTATGTTGGCAACTATATATTTGAAAGAATTTAACGAGATAAAAATGACATTTAATTTTTCAATAAACAAAAACTTATAATTAGGATCCAACCCACACCCACATTACCCTTGTTTTAAAACTCACCCTCATAACCCTAATTCGTACCCTCATAACCCTGATTTGTTAGTGCTCGTGGCGCCAACAATTTCTTAACGCCACCAACATCTGGGTGTCTGTCGTTAGGATTCAACCTCGCAACCTCAGAGATTTGACGCTTGTTTTAGGCCACATTGACATTCACTTGTGGGCCAAAAAATTGTAGCTGATAATTACACATGATATAGTAATTGTTTTAATCCTATTTTTATGCTAAATTTTATAAAAGTGAAAATAAGATTTTTAAGATAAAAAATCATGTTATAGTCTCAAGCAATGTATGAATTATATGAAATGTAAGCTAACAATTTAGCAAAAGGAAAAATAAACTAGCAAACTTAATTGTTGCAGGATGTATTGCAACAGATTTTGAAACTAAAATAAAGATTAAAAATAATACTACATAGGAATATGAAAAATTATACAATAATAAAATAATGCAGTACAAGAATTATACTAATAGAGTTTTGCAATTCACAAATTATACCGCATAAAGTTAAACAGCATAGAAATTAAAATGTATAAAGTTAAGCAGTATAGGATTTATACTGTGTGGAGAATGTGGATAGGTATGAAAAGCTATAGGACCCCATAAGCAGTATGAAAAGAATACAGGCAGTATAGAAAGTGTACTGGTAGTATAGAAAAAATACTATCAGTGTAAATTTAGACTGTGTAAAAAATGGATGTGGGACCCACCAAGCAACACATGAAAATTTGTCCACACCCTCTCTTTAGAACTGGTTATGGCAAGAGGAGAGGGAAGCAAAGTTTCTTTGCATTTTAGTCCTTAGTACCTAAGGACAGGTTTGAAATAAAAAGTTAGCAGGACCCACAATGGAATATCCAAAAGAACAAAAGTAAGCTGCATCTTCCCTATGGTGGCCAGTTTCTACCCATGGCTTTTGAGCCAAAGTTTCACCACATAATGTTTAAATGATGACTAATATCAAAGTTGATAAAAATCAAGTTTTACGTGTCATTTTTTTTGTGCAACAAAGAACCAAAACACCCCATAACTTTCATCCCAAATCCAGCAGTCCCTAGGTCATTCTTCTAAAAATTTTCTCAAAAATTTTCTCAAAGAAACATCTTCCAAGGAAGTTCAAGGATTTTGACTCAAGATAAGTGACTTTTTAAAGGTAAAATCCAACTTTTTTCATGTAGATTTGTTATTTTCTCTTGAGGTTTTAGTAGTTTTAATAGGGGGTTTTGCCATGTATTATGTAAAGAAAGTATGGCCAAGGTTCAAGCCTTTGTGGAGAATCGCAAAGACCATGAAAATTTTTAGGTAAAAACCTTAAGCCTTACTCTAAAACTTATGCTCTTTCTCATAGGATTTTGTATGTATTTGTTAAAGTATGGATAATTGCATGTAATATAAATACTATGGCATGTTTAATTGGTGTGCTATGTTGATGATGATGGAGAAGGAAAGTTGAAAAACTAAGGTTTTAAGTTCGAAAGACAAAGTATGATAAACTTTGTCTTCAACATCAAGTTTTAGTACTATAAGTGCTTGATAAAATGATTTTGGGGCATGACATAAAAAGAAAATATTATGGCATGTTTTGTTTATGTAATAAGTGCTTGATAATAAACTTGGAAGGGTCTAAATGAAATTAAACTCAAGGTAAGCAAGTTAGGAATGGTTTTGATGCAAAAAAATGTTTTAAAGGCATTTTTGAAAGAATTAGATGTTTGAGACACTTTAGGGGGGCTGAATCATTCTTTGGGTTCAACATATAGTTTATTGGAAACATCGATCCGGACAGCTTTTATGAAGAAATCCTTCTCGAATTTCGATCAAAACGAGTCAAAACACCATCAAGATGAATGATTTTGATAAAATTTAAAATAAGAAAGTTGTAAATCTCATCGAAACAATTAAGAATTACATATAGTTTGTAAAAATTCTATACAGACTTTAAGTTATGAATATTACAAGATTTTAATCACAAATTTAGTAAATGGAAATGTTATGAAATGGTTTTAATCAAACTAAGGAGCTTTTGCAAGTTTTAATCCTTGTAAAAAAAGAGATGTTTTGAAATAAAGTGGTCATTTTTGGTCCCATGGAGCAAAAATGTGAAGATTTTTATGTTTCGAGCTAAAACCAAAAAATAATGTGAAACTAGTTTTTCACTAAGAAAATGTTAGTTTCCTACACTGCTATGGGTAGTAAGTAACAACATATTTTAAGTTTGAAAGGATTAAGAGTTTTTATTAAGAAAATAAAGAAAGACGCGAGTCAAAACTATAAAGTTTGATAAAATGAATCTCTCACAAAAAGAAAATCGATGTTTTTTTTATGTCATTACGAGTTGCAAGGATATGAAAGTTTTGTTTAAAATGGGTTTTAAAAGTTTCTAACACCTGTCAAGAGCAAAATGATCATTTTTTATAAAAGTCCAAAATGGACCATGAAATGCCCCAACTAAGAAAACACCCCTTAGCGGGAATTTTTCCATTACCTGTAAGTACTGAGATGTTAAAGTAAAACGGGAAGTTTTATAAAGTTACAAGGCTTACAAAAAACTTGTTACGAGTAAAATCATCATTTTTAAAGAAACTATTAAAACGGAGTCAAGTACTTTGAATTAGCAAGATGCCTTTAGACAAAAAATATTCCATAACATATTAGGTAACGAATCATGTGAGACAAGAAATTTGACTAAGGAGTGTTCAAGTTAAGTAATGGAGAAGTAAACTAATAGTAAAAAGACAAAATGATTAACGAATGAACAGTTAATATTTAAGTTCCATTATCGATTAAGTAGGTTAGAAATAAGAAATGTTAGCTAATAGTTAGGTGTTATTTAAACAAGACACAAAGCCGGCTGATATAAGGAAAAGAATAGACTTAGAGCGTTAGGGCACTACTCAGATAAGTTTCAAACCTCACATATTGGATGAAGAAAAATTTTTAAATGCATTATGTATGTTTGAAGTATGTTTGCATTCATTACACATAAAGTTTTAAAGATCAAGTTAAGTTTTGCGACATGTTTGTATTTGTTATGTTTAATTTTAAATATTATGTGATGGCATATGATATGTTGGCATTTGATATGCTCACTAAAGTTTATCAGAAGGTAAATCAATAATGATAATTAAAGTGTTGTATCAGCCTCCTAAGTGTGAGGTATATAAATTATGTTAAAGTTATGACCTCGTTGTTTAATAGTCTTAAGTCTTTCACAAAAGAAGCATTATGTATATGATCTCATAATTGATGATGTTGGGACGAACACTTAAGTTCACAAGATAAGAAAAGATAAATAATGACATTGCCTGCATCCCCCTAAGTGGATTTTATGAAGAACATTTTATGAAAAACATTTTGTCATAATGTTCTTACAAGAAATGTTTACGAAAAACATTTATGAAAGATGTTTTATGAGAAACGTTTTAAAAGAAAGGCTTTATGGTGAATGTTTTAATGTTTTATGAGATTATATTTGAGCTTACTAAACAAAAGCTTATTACAAGTACCTTTATGCTGTAGATGGTTTTATGAAAGACCAGTATGACTGGTTAAAGAACTCAGTGTAGCAGAGGGATGATTGCGAAAGTTAGGTATGGATACCACTATGACAATTTTTCCCTCCTTAAAGAAAAGGTTTTTTTGCTATTTGAAATAGTGTTTTGAAATGTTTAAAAAAAAGAAAATGTTTACAGAAATGTTTAATAAGAAATATGTTACAAAAAATTTTAAAAGACATATTTTACGTATTATTTTGAAAGGTTATTAAGTCAAGTTTTATACTCATGTTTTAATTTATGTTGCAATAGATGTTGCAATAGTTTTAAGTATGTTTTAAAGAAAAAATGTTTATTCGGTATTTTTCTTACTAGAAAGTAAGATTAGTTTAAGAAAATGATATTTAAGCAAGTAAAGTGATGGCTCGAAAAAACGGGTCATTACAAAAAGAACACATAATAGATATAAGCATAAACAATTCTTATTTATGGTTACATTTCCAAATTTTAGTATTAACAACAAATATGAGATTAAAAATAACATTACTGAACAAGAAAATATAGAAATAACAAAATTTTCAAACTGGATACTAAACGTAGGAATTGGCACTGCTGAGGGAATAAAAGATTTAGAAAATGAAGATGCTATATGGATTTAAATATTATAAAAATACATAATTCATTATGAATTAAATCCAATTGAAAAGATTTTAACAATAATATATGACAATTTCAATAATTATTTTAACAATATAGAATATTTAAAAAAACAAGTAATAATAACTCCAAAGAATAAAACAACTAACGACATTAACAACAACATGTTATCTTTAGTACCTGGTGCATTAAAATCTTGGCATAGTTATGATACAATAGCATCTTCGTCAGAAAATATAGATAAACTTAATCTTTTATATCCTTAATAATTTTTACATACCCTAAAATTTAATGATGTACTACCACATGAATTAAACCTTAAAATTGGAGTTCATATTATATTATTAAGAAATTTAAACCAATCAATGGGATTATGCAATGGAATAAGGCTCATCACACATAATTGATGAATAAAATTATAGAAGGACAAATTATAAGTTCAAATAATACTAATGAAAAGGTTTATATTCCAAGGATAAAAATGATTGTACATGAATTTAAGTGGCCTTTTGCACTAAAAGACAACAATTTCTTATAAAAATTTGTTATGCCATGACAATAAATAAAAACCAAGAGCAATCCCTAAATAAAATTAATCTTTATTTAGAAAACGAAATCTTTACAATGGACAATTATATGTTGCTTTATCAAGAGAAACAACACTAAAAGATTGCATATATTGATTCATAATTCGATTAATAAATATCCAAATCATATAGAATACATTCTACACAAAGAAATTTTACAACAATATTATATAAAAATGTACATAAAAATATTTTTGTTTCATATTAAAATAATATATTTATTCATTGATGACTAAAAAATTATTTATTATTTTTAGTAATCAGAGAAGATGATGACACCTATTTGTGCACTAAAACCAAATGAAATATATGGAACTATTAAAGGAAGAATTTGTAGATTATAAAGAAACAACGAGTTTACAATAGGACCTTTAATCAGTCTTGATTGCCTTCTGATTGATGAAAAAGGTAATGATTCCAATACACATAATATTGCATTACCTTTTATTTAACATTAAATTTTATTAAGTAATTAAAAATTCTCTCTGATGTGTAGCATAAAGCAATTCAAGGATCAGTATGGCCCGTGATTCTGAAGCCATTTCTAAAAAAATCCAACTGGGCATAATTTATGATATCAATAACTTTTTCATAAATCAAACTAGGCCAAGATACAAAGTAGTACCCTACAATATGATGCTGCAATTTGCAAGTGTAACATCTTTCGGTCCAATCATAAAACAGTTACCCTGTATCCTATCTTACAAATTCAACGAAGTTGAATTTGATCAATTACAACAAAGGGTTGATAACAATGAACTTCTAAGTCGTAATATTCTTTACTAACTTCAATAGACTAAAATCATTATTAATTTATAAATATATGTTTATGATAATTTAAATTTATTTGACATCAGATGCTATCGATGTTTTAACAAGTGTTCAATTAATCGAACAAATAAATATCAACAATAGAACAACCCCAAGATGCATCATAAGGATATAAAACATAAAGTAAATAAATTTTTAATATATTTTACTATGATTATATAAAAATTATTCAAACAACAATTAAGTATTTTTTACATTATCTAATTCTTTATTCTAATTTTTTTCATTTTATATGTTCCAACAAAAATGAACAAATGCAACTGACACTTTGGGAAAACAAAACAAAAGAATATGATGAAAACATTTTAAAGTCAATAGATGAACCAATTGTAGCCATTTTTGCAGCAATGGTGCTTAAACAATATCTTTGTAATTTCCCAAAATTTTAATAACAATCATATTAATCTTAAAAATATAGGGAATCTATATGTTTCAAGCACCACAGCAACTATTTATTATATTGATCTAGATACTCTAGAAACCAAAATATGTTTATTACTTTGATCTAAATACTCCAGAAACCAAAACATTAAAGACAAGGTAAAAAAATCATATTATTTTGAAAAAAATTATTTGCTTCATAATTTATTTTTTAATCATTTTATCTAATTTTTTTAACCTTTTCATATATAGATTTTCCCACCAAATTCAAAAAATGATTTCTTACCAGCATTAGCAATACCAATAAAATCAATTGAAGAACAAAAATTAGCCAACAAAAAAACAATTAGGGAGTTAAAAGCATTAGTTCCAGAAAGCAATCAGGTTAATATTAATTAAACTTGATTTAGTAATTTTATTGCCTAAACTAATTATTCCTCATTTATACAGTGTGATAAATTTATGATAAATGCTATAATAAGTCAATTCTCCACATAACTCATGCCCCAGATTTTATTCACAACCAAAACAATTAGAAACTGTATGGTGGTGTAATAATCACGACAATATAAACATGATACCTAAGCCATGGTAATAGACTATACTTATAGATTCTATTTAAATTTATTTATTCTTATTAATTATGACAAATAAATTACTATATTAATAATTTATTATAACATTTAAAATAGGTATAAATTAAATACACAAATTAGAGACAATACAACAGACATGATGTGTATCATATTTGGAGGAGCTGCGCAAACATTTATTAAAAAAAAAAACCATGTTTTAGCATTGACAGTTGATGGAGGTTTATTGATATGTCCATAGTCCCACCAATTATTGATCAGTTTAGAGGACAAAGGAAGATATTTGAAGTTTGTTTTCAACCAAGAGGAGCATCAACTAATATAGTTGTTTTAAAATTTTTTGAAGATATCTAGCCTTCAATATCATCCCTGCAGCTATAAGCATCTCCAATAATAGATCCAAAAATACTAGATCTAAAAAAATTACTTCAAGGTAAAATACATTCACTAATTTATATTAAACATTTTAAAAATTTAATATTAATCTCGTTATAATTTCAGTTTTGAAATAAGGACAACAGGACCGTCAAAGAAAAGGTCCAAGTCTTAAGTAATATAACAACTTTTAAATTATTTAATTAACAATTTATATACCTAAACATTTCTAAGTTCTTTATTTTGTGAATTTCTGTTTTGCAGTGAAGAAGAAACAAGTAAAAGAGCAAAAGGAAAAAAAATAAAAAAATAATAGCAAATTTTTTATTACAATATTAAATAAACAATATGTATATATATGTGCACATACATATATAAAGTAATTTTAATGCTACAACAATCTTTACTTTTCTAACTGCAATGCATAAGTTTTTTAAGAGCTATATATATATATATATATATATAATATGTTTTATGACGTGAAAATTTATGTACTTTGTCCAAATATTGCTATAAATATTTTTATCTTATTTAAATTTAAACTTTAGTTAATGTTTGTCATTACATAAACCCATTTCATTATTTTAGTATCAAATTAATATTAAACTTAATAAATACAATAATATATTAATATAATAATAAGCATGATAAAAGCTAAAACCTTAGATGTCGAGGAAAAAGAAAAAAAAAGAAGGGGTTTAGATTGACCTACTCAGTAATAATTTATCTGCTTATATAAAATAATACTGGAACTAAATAAATTTCAACATTTTTAAAATGATGCACAAAAGTATTTATTTTAACAAAAAAAGAAAAAAAAAAGAAACAATACATAAAATAATGTTTTTTATATCCAATTTCTTTTGTGTTCATTTACAATGAAAAATTGCATTAATATCTATATTATATTATAATAGATTTTGTTATTCATTAATGTTGTTCTTGATTTTAATATATTCTATTTCTTGCTTGGAATTAATGTTTATTCTCCCTCTTTGAAATTTGTTTTAGCATATTATTTTATTATGTTATTAATAAATGTTGTTAATCTTTATTAACTCCTACTATAATGTTATTTTGTGTTTTTTTTTTGCTTTTCATAAATGGACAATAATTATTATGATCGAAAATAAATATTAGTCAGGTTCAGATTATATTTAACTTTGATTTTGTTTCTAAATCTTTCCAACAAATTTAATTTTTTTTAATCTCTTTATTTCATAACCACTTTGATTATATTTAAAGCCATTTCAAATATATATTTAGAAGAAACTTTAGATATATTAATTTTTTAAAAAAATTACACAATATTGACAACCTTATCCATTTAAAGACATCCATTGAGATTTATGTAAAAAAAAAAAAAAATTCTTTGCTTTATATTCAACCTTTTCCTTTGATTACAAGGCATCTTAAATCGGTTTACTTTAGTTAAAAATACTAAAGATAGCATCCAAAATGTTATTGGTACTTTTAAAAAAAGAAAAGTCCTTGATTAACATTTTTTAAAACGATCATAATACTGCACTTATATATTATTAAAAACCTACCATATGTCATCCATAAATTCTTATGTCCTGTTTATTAATATACTGATAAATTAATTTCATAATATATATTAAAAAATTATCACACACAATATTATTCTTGATGCTAAATATACATAACAAATTTCATTGATTATTAAGTAAAAAACCTACAATTAATAAAACACTCTAAATATATCTAATAGAATATATTACAAATAAAAATTCAAAAACAAAGAAAAACATTGGACCTCATGATGTGAATACGTTTCAAGAATAAAAAGCTCTATTTGATAAACAAAAGATCAAACCTTAAACGGAATACGTTTTGAGATTACTAAATATTTCGTAATATCAGCCATCCCAATATTAGAACTAACGTTTCTAAAGGTTTTAGGAACAATATATCACAAAACAAATAAACAAACACATGAAAAACAAAATAAATAACAACATCACGTGGACAAAAGTGGTTATTCAAAGTACATAGACATAAATTTTGGACATGCTGTAAATAAATCAAAAGATCATAGGTGAAGGCACAAATCTAATAATTGCTTCCTATTGCCTTTAGCCCAATCCAGCTTTGAAGTTATAGCGTCAAACTCTTGATGAATAACATATATTTTGTCTAGCAATTCTTCAACAATTGAAGCGGTAACAAAGATTGGCCTTCCCGCCTGTTCAATGAAATTCTCCTCCACAACATGATCTAAAACTTTAACAAGCCATCATAAAAACCGTTAACATTTAAAAGCCCTAATGATTTTGAATGAATGTCCAATAGCTTCTCACTAGCAATTATAAACATTTTCTCAAGGGTACTTAAACTATCAGGTAAAGCTATTAAAGCATTAGATATATTAACCATGACTTTTACGTGTTCACAATTATGGCCAACTTTTTTTTCTATACCCGTAGTCTTCCTACAAATATTACCTTCAGCAAGGACTTTAGACATAACTCCTAACGCTTAAGCACCATTTAAATTACACCGCTGTTGAAATAACCCCTATTAACTTTAAACTATCTCCCCTATAAACTAAGTTAATTTTTCTACATGCTAAAACTTACCCTAAATGTTCTGCTACTTCTAAATGGGCTCTATTTTTTTCTAGAACTAGAACCATAAAAGATACAAACAATTTTGATTTTCCTAGATAAATGAGAGAAAGACATATTTGTTTCTATGATTTTTTTTAAAGTATTGTTTTTTTTTTGGGTTTTTGGTTTTAAGTCAGCTCTACCTAAACTCCTTAAGTCCTGAATGGGATCTTAAAGGAAATGAAAATGTATGAAAACTAAAAAGTCATATAATCAAATCATAAAAGCTAAAATAAAAATGTAGATAAGATACATATAGGTAACAAAAGCAAGACAAATTTTTCAAAGATTTACTGAATAACTCTGCAAAATTTTAGAAAAAGGACACATATCAAATACTTTTAAAAATCGAGATAAAACTGTGTAACTTTTGACATTATTAAACAAATTTAAAAAATCTGACAAAAGACCAATCAAAGAAATTCGAATCTAGAAAACTGATATAAGAGACAAAATAAACTATAAAACAAAATAAACAAAAAAATGTAGAACATTTGACAAATAAGATATAAATCTTGAAACGTCTACATAAGATTTGAAAATTTCAAACAAATTACAGTACATTGCATGATTTATTTGACAATATAATATTTTTAAAAGAAAACAAAAAAATAAAATCAAACAGTAATTATTTAATACTTGCTGTAACAATCTAAAAACAAACTCATACTCAAAACATAAAGCACTTTTTTTTTTTCAAAAACATTCAAACATTTATGGTTACAGATTTACTCTCTATTTAGTTTTCTGACAAACTGACAAACATGGTCTTTAAATGCCAGATTCCTAAGGTATTTTTCTACATGAAATTTGGGCCAAAGTTTAAAAATTACACCTTGGACATATCTGTTAGGATGACTCTGAAGAGTAACTTGGAAATCATCTAAGCTCTTTATAAAGACCATATTTGCAAAAATGAATTTTGTCCTCTCGATTTACTGACACAAATCCAAGCAAACGACAATTACTCTCATAAATCTGACACCCACATTTATTACATTTGGACTTAATAGCACAAGCTTTTCTTCTTATGACACTACGATTGGTACCCACACCTAGAAGACCAACACTATGATTAAATCACTTGGACAAAATTTTCCTTCAATCAACATCTTTACATTATTAGGAATGCCAAAATGTATAAAAATCTATAATCGAGTGATTCCAGATTTATATTTTTGCCTAAGAACCTTATGAGAAAGTGATGGAAAACATTGTCTCAAGTAATGATATTTTGAATCCAAAAAAAAAAAAAAACAAAGAAAAAGAAAGAGGAAACAAAAGAAATGAATAAGAAAAAAGAAATAAAAATGGTTGAAAAGCTGTGGATAAGATTCAAGTCCTTGAAAAGAAATAAGAGAAAAAACTGGAAAATTAAGAAGAAAAAAAAAAAGAAAACAAGCTTCAAATTTTAAAGAGTGGAGAAAATTCTAAAAAGAAGGGAGGGGATTTTAGAACTAAAAAGAAACAGAAGTGTAGAGAAAGAGCTCTGATGTACAGAGACAAAACCTATAGACATGTAATATGACATTGTGCGAAACAAGTGTCAAATACATAAGTGAAAGACTGAACTCAACTAACATGGATGGAACCAACTATTCTTAGTCGAATTTGGCTTATGTAATGTAAATTAGGCCCATATGTTTTATATTAATTATTTTTTGACACATTTTTAAGTATGTATCAAATACTAGGATAAATTTTCTTGCTTAGATATAATATTGATATTTTCATGTGTAAATATTTCATAAATTTATTTAATAAACTAATACTATTATATATATACATGTTAATATAATCTTATTAAAAAATAACCCTTATTAATAAATCCTGGTTTCTTAATTGTATATATATATATATATATATAGACTAAAGTTTATGTTGCAACAATTTTTAATTTTTTTTTGGGTATAATATAATAGTATTTGTCGCCACAGTGCAGTATTTTTGCTTGTTTACTGCTATTTTCGGAAAAGGAAAAAGGCATGCAGTAATTGTCTAAATGGCCTTTTGACGTGTCGGCTCTCAAGTTACAAGCCGGATCTCTTAAATCGCACACAAATTCAACCCTCATTTTCCCAAGTCGCGTCCTTCAGAAGCCTCTCCTTTCTTCTCTCTCTCTCTCCTTGTCGCTCCGAGTCCACCATTATCGTCTACGTCCTTTAAATCAATGCCATAACCAGGTAATTCTGCTTTTCTTCTCACATTTTTCATCCATTAGTTGCAGATTTTGTCAAAATTTTCTTATGGGTATTATTCATTCTCTTCAATTTTGGAAGGGAGATCAAATCCTAAATGGTATTTTGGCTTGTGGGTATCGTCTATT
This sequence comes from Artocarpus hirsutus, assembly GCA_946598075.1. Lineage (NCBI taxonomy): Eukaryota > Viridiplantae > Streptophyta > Magnoliopsida > Rosales > Moraceae > Artocarpus > Artocarpus hirsutus. The sequence goes on along the minus strand of CAMOHE010043616.1, from coordinate 22,155 downwards.
TTCTTCAATTTTTGTTTCCTTCTAACAGATCGCTATAATTTTGATAGTGGCTTTTGAAACCCTAACTCCTCCACCATCAACACTTTCTTCGTCAACCCCCATCTCCATTCTCCTCCACCACCGGCTGCAACTTCCCAGCCCCCTCCCCTGTGATTAGCGACTGGCGACATGACCCACCGGCGGCAGCCACCTCCCGATTCCGACTAATCAGTTTTTTTTTCTTTTTCTTTTATTTTCCGCCGTAGGCTGGCCTCTTTTTTTCCCCTCCCCTCTTATTGCTACCGCAGTAATGCATATTGTAGATGCATTTTAGCGACTCTAGACTTTATTGGCGACCCTATATGCACTTTCTTTTGTGTGTTTAATGGTTTTGTGATGAGTTAAGTGTGTTTTGATTATTATCGCATGTCTATGAATTTTATTCAATTTTTTTTCGAGGCTTACGCTTCGATCCGCCTTGAGCTTCACGCCTAGACAAAACACCGTGGTTTCTGTTTTCGCCGTTTAAAGCCTTATGTTTGTTCAAACTTACAAATCAAATGGAATTGAAGGTATAATTATTGGAGAGCCTATAATGCACTGAAAAGTTGGTCAATTACTAGCCTACATGATGGCTACTATTTATTGTGATTGCAGCTAACGTTTTATAGCTGGGAAGTTGGAAATCTAAGATGGTAAAGCTAACGATGATTGCTCGTGTTACTGACGGTCTTCCTCTAGCAGAGGGACTGGATGATGGCCGTGATATTAAGGATGCGGAGTTCTACAAACAGCAAGTCAAGGCCTTGTTTAAAAACCTGTCAAGAGGCCATAATGAGGCTTCGAGGATGTCAGTCGAAACTGGACCTTATGTTTTCCAGTATCCTTGTTTTCTATGCCGTTATTTTTTGCCACATTGCTCATGTATATAAGAAGCCCGTAGACAAGTTAATAGCTGCATATATGTCCATTTCTCTAGGATAGACATAAAATGTTAATTTTTAATTATTACTCAAAAAAATTCCAGAAAAAGTGCGATTGCTTCTAGCGCAATTAGTGCTATGATAGCAAGTAATATCTCAAACGTATGTGGCTGATGAAGTTGCTTTAGTTGATCAGTTTTCCGATCTTGTGCATGTGTCAGATATTATTGTCTTGAATTCGTTTGGGAGCTTGTTATTGTCTTAAATTTGTGCTGGAACTTATGATAACAATTTTATTGTAAGCTTTGAATCTTTCTACTTGAAACCTTGTTTCATTATAGCTTCATAAATTAATCTCTCCGTGACCTATCTGCACCACTAATAGACATCGTAGTTTTTTTCTCACACTATGTAATTAGATGGTGGCATGGCCGTGAACTCACTTTTGGGATTTTTGATATTTGTATCATTTGTTATATATTTGTGCTGTTTATGAGTAGCAGTCATCTCTTAGTGTTTACCTTGACCTATGTTCTTAGTTATATAATAGAAGGGCGTGTTTGTTATTTGACAATGTGCGATCGTGCGTATCCAAAGAAACTTGCTTTCCAATACCTTGAGGACCTCAAGAACGAATTTGAGCGTGTTAATGGGGCACAAATTGAAACTGCAGCTAGACCATATGCCTTCATTAAGTTTGGTAGGTTTATTGTCATTATCCTTTTTTTCTCCTGTTGTTTTTATATTATATCACTTGGTATTTTTCTCGGTCTTATTGTGTTTGTTTTCGTTCAGATACATTCATACAGAAAACAAAGAAATTGTACCAGGACACCCGTACTCAGCGGAATATTGCAAAATTGAATGACGAGCTTTATGAAGTCCACCAAATAATGACTCGAAATGTGCAGGAAGTTCTTGGCGTCGGTGAAAAGTTGGACCGTAAGATTTTTTCAAATATATTGAGGATTGTTTTGATTTCTGATCATGTCATTTATCCTGAAAAGTGAGATCTAAGTATGATAGATCAAATTGTGCTGCCAATTAACTTAAAACCTAGAATTCCATCTTTTCCCCTCTGAAATCTGTTCTGGATAAATAACCAACTTTTAATTTCGAATTCTGCAGAGGTCAGTCAAATGTCCAGTCGCTTAACATCGGAATCACGCATATATGCTGATAAGGCGAGAGATCTAAATCGACAGGTTAGTTTTATAAGATACTATTGATAACAGTATTCATGAGTTAAATATATGAAGTATTTGGAATTGCTCTCAACATTGAATCATGATTTCATTCCTAGCCCCCCTGGTTCTTCTTTCCTTTTAGGCTTTGATTCGGAAGTGGGCGCCAGTTGCCATTGTTCTTGGGGTTGTCTTCCTTCTCTTTTGGGTTAAGACCAAGCTCTGGTGATTAAGCTGCTTTAACATTGTTTTGGAAGTTCTCTCACTTCAACTGGGCTTCTTTTTGTCGTTGCCGAGGACTGCTTCTGGCGTACTTGTCGCAGACGTGAAGACTTATGGAATTCCGATTGGGTGCTTAGAAATTGAGCCTCGTGATGTTACAAAAGTCTCATCTAGTTGATGGCTGAATTTGTTGAGATAACTTGTCACTGAATTGCGAGAGAGACCGTTGTTATCCGATCAAGTACTCATCTTACCGCACCATGATACTATAATTACTATTGAAAATGAATAGAATTTTCTATTTTTGACGCTATAATTATCTTTTATTTTCATTTTCGGCTTCTTTCGTTTAAGAGGATGGCTGTTGACAAGCATACTTGGCAGACGGTTTAGCTTCTGAGAGGATAAGCTAACCTTGAATTATCAGAATGCTAATAAACACAAGAGGCAAATATGGTTAGTTTCATATTTCAAATACATTTGGCTTTTAACGATGGGGGCCACACTTCCATCCACCTAGGTGGATGATTTAACTCTTTATTTTCAGCCCTTCAGATTGGAATAGGTGGATAAAATCTGTCGAAGGGTAAAAGACATAACATGAAACTTGCTTTTGCCCTTGTCTGGTCAACCGCCACTAATGAGGCAATAAACGACACAGCAAGTGATGTTAAGCACTTCAGTAGCTGGTGAATAGCTTTTCAATATAAGTTGAGGTTAATTCTTTTAACCGTAATAAAAATTCATGGTTGTTCGACATGAATTATCAGTAGTTAAAAACTTTCATGATCTCAATTCTCGGCCGGTGTTATGAGCAAAAGATTATGCTTACTGATACATATTCAATATATTGAAAACAAATCTGTCAATAGAGGTTTTTTTTTTTTTTTCTTTCTTTGTCAACTTCACTATTTTGAGGATGAATGAATTGAACAATCCACTAAGGGCATGTTTGACATACTGAATTGCATTGTATTAGTGTTATACAATACATTGTTTGGATTTGCACCATATTTACATGTTATATTACACTATATAATGTTTGTTTACCACCGTATTATATTGTATTAGTATTTAAACTTTAAATATAGTAAATTTGGGTCATAGTTTTGGGGTCGAAATTCAGGTTCGAAATTCGAGACCGAGGTTGGAGGTCTTGAGACCGGGTTTGTTTACCGCTGTATTGTATTGTATTAGTATTTAAACTCTAAATATAGCAAATTTGGGTCATAGTTTTGGGGTCAAAATTTAGGTTCGGGATTCGAGACCGGTTGAGATTTAGGATCGAGGTAGAGGTCGAGATTTGGAGTCAAGGTCGAAGACGAGATTTGAGACCATGGTCAAGATCGAGATTCGAGACCAGGGTTGGGGATGGGGGCGGGGACAAAATTCGAGACTAAGGTTAGGGTCAAGATTTGGGGTTGGGGTTACAGTTAGGATTCGAAGCTAGGCTAGGGAACTGGATTTGGGATTGGGGTTAAGATTCAAGGTTGAGGTATCAAGATAAGTGTCGTGGTTGGGATTCATGATTCGGGACTGAGGTCGACGTCGGGACCCATTTTGGGGTCAGGATAAGTGTTGATGATGAGATTTTGGGCTGGGGTTGGGATTAGGATTCGGGCCTAGGGTTGGGGTTAGGGATAAGATTTGAAATCGGGTCGAGGTTGTGGTCAGGGTCGAGGACAGGATTTGAGATCGGGTTGAGGTCGAGACCAGTGTCAGAGCCGGGATATGAGTTCGAGGTTGGGATTCGGGACGGATGTCGTGGTCGGGGTCTAGGTCAATATTTGGAACTAGGCTTGAGGTCGCGATTTGGGACTAGTGTCGAGATCGAGATTCGGTGTCGAGGTTGGGATGGAGATTAGGATCGGTGTTAGGATCGAGATTTGAAGTCACGATTCAAGATTGGGGTTATGGTCAGGATCCAGGTCGAGCCCGGCCACAAATTCTTACCTCGACCTCAAACCTGGTCTAGAATCTTGACCCTTACCCCGGCCTGAATCTTGACTTTGGTCCCAAATCCTAAACCCGACCCTGACCCCCGATTCCAAATCCCAACCTAACCTTGAATCCCGATCACGATTTCAATTCTCGAATCCCGATCCCGATTTCAATTCTCGAATCTCGACCCTGACCCTAGTCCCAAATCCTAACCTGAAATCTCGACTATGACCATGACCCCAATCTTGAATTCTGACTACAACCTCGACCTTGGTCTCAAATCTTGGCCTCGAATCCTGACCACGACCTCGATCCAAATCCTAAATCTTGACTCTGATCCCGACCTCGACCCCAACTTCGGCCCTGAATCCTGACCCAAAATCCTGACTTTGAACTTGACCTCGGCCCCAAATCCCGACCCCATGTGACGACTTACCTTTTCGGACAGTCACTTAACTTTCTTAAACATTGTTCTTAAACATTAATCTTACTTACTTAGTAAGAAAAATACTAAATTATTTTTTTTTCTTTTCCTTTTAACATCCTTGAAAAACATACTTAAAAATTGTCGCAACCTCTGTCGCCATTCAAGTTGAGACCTCGCTCAACACTTGCTTTTAAAACCATTTCAAATTGTTTCTTAAAACTTAATAATAAACATTTATTAAATCATAGTTTAAAACTTCACTTTATAATTATAATAAACAGTTCGTAAAATGTATATTAAAACTTTGAAAACATTTCTTAATACTTTGACTTTATCAAAACTTTGACTTTTTTTAACTTTGAAAACATTGTATCAAATAGTGGGAAAACCGTTTCTCTATACAGTAGAAACTTACTGTGGTAGTATCCATACCCAATCTTTGCAACCGTCTTCCACAGCACCAAGCTCTTCACACACGTCCTACTGGTCACCCTTAAGACTACTTACATCATAAAGGAACTTTTTATGAGCTTACGCTCAGTAAGTTTAAACGTAATCTTACAAATCATTTACACATGCTTTAAAAACTTTTCTCATAAAACCTTTTCTTTTAAAACGTTTTTCATAAACATTCCAGAAAACTTTTTTTTTCATAAACGTTTTTCATAAAGCATCTCTGAAACGCTTTGCATAAACATTTTTGGTAAAACATTTCTTGAACATTTTTCTTGAAATGTCGTTCATAAACCTTTTTTTTTAAAACATGAAAATGTATTTCATATACATTTAACGTAAAACATTTCTCAAAATGTTTTCCATAGAATATAAATATTCCATAACAAGGAAAACAAGCAAAATCAAAATGCATGTTTCTATTTATGCTCAATTATGAACTTTCAGTTATGAGCTTTTTATGAACATTTTTTGTTTATTTTAACTTTTTCTCTTTGTTCCTTATCTTTCTTTATCTTATTTTAGTATTCGTACTAACATAATTAATTATGAGATCATAAACGTAATGGTTCCTTTGTGGAAGACTAGAGAACATCAAACACCAAGGTCTTGCACCGTACATCAAAGAGGTCAAACTTTAACTTTACTTTCAGTACCTCACAACAAAGAGGCTGGTACGACACTTTCTTTTTATCTTTACTTTATCTTCTTTTTAACGTTAGTGAACATATCAAATGCTAACACATTATGTGCAAACACATTTGCAAATCATAATTGTTTTCTTTGAAACTTATTGCATAACAAATGCAACATAAAATTTATAATTTAAACTGTAAAACATTATACATTTAAAAAAAATACAAACATACTTTAAACATAATTATTGCAAATACATTGCAAACTTTTATTTGATCTTTTAAAACTTTATGCATATCAAATGCAATCATGCTTTAACATAATAGTTGTAAGTACATTGCAAATCTTGATTTAAATTTTAAAAGCTTTTGCATAACAAATGCAAACATACTTTAAAAACAACTTGCATAACAATTGCAAACACATTTGTAAACACATATATAAGCATTTAAAAGATCATTTACTTCATGCTATATGTGAGGTTTGAAACTTACCTAGATAACACTCTAGTATTCCCTATTCCGTTTCTTTTCCTTTTATTAGTTGGCTTCTGTGTCCTGATCAAATGACAACTGACTTATTAGTTAACTTTCTTTGTTATCAATCCACTTGATCGATAACTTAACTTAAACCTTAAACATTCATTCCTTTTTACTTAACTTGGTATACTATCGATTTACCTTTCTCTTTACTTTGTACCCCGTTGCTTTTAACTTTGTAACCCGCCAGTTACCATACCTTTTATTTAACTCTGTAACCTATTGGGTTATCACTTTTTTTACTTATCTCTGTAACCCATTGGGTTACCTTTTTCTTTACTTAACTTTGTAACCCACCAGGTTACCTTTATTTTACTTGAACATCCCTTATTAAATTTTCCATCTCATGTGACGATTTCATTACTTAACGTATTACGAAATATTTTCCATCTAAGAGCGTTTTGCTAGTTCGAAGTGTTCGACTCTATTCTAATCGTTTTCTTAAAAATGACGATTTTACCTTTAACCGGTTTTTCATCCATTTCTTAACTTTATAAAATTCATTGCTTAACTTTTTTGTTCCATTATCTACGTGTTACAAAAAAATTCTCACTAAGGAACTTTTCCCAACATCGGGCATTTCGGGTCTGTTTATTCCTTCATTGACTACTTTGAATCCTTTAAAGACATAATCCTTGTGGGTACTTATTGCCCATGGAAATACAGGAACCTATTGTTCTTTGGTGAAAACCCGGTTTTACACAATTTTACGGTTTTGGCCTGAAACACAAAGACATTTACATTCTTGCCTCCGGAACCAAAAATGACCACTTTATACCAAAACGTCCAGTTTTTCACAAGTAATAAAACTTATAAAAGCTCCGAATTCTAAACATATCATAACATTTTCATTTCTTGAAATTTTGAGCACAAAATTTCATAAAATTTATAGCTCCTAAACCAAGCCAAATTTTGGAAAACTGTCCACATTATTCTAACAGGTTTGATACGTTCTACAATTTTTATGTTTTAACTTTCCTCAAATTCCAACATTTAGGAGGACTTTTTGGTTGATTTTCAAATCTGCTAAGCCTTTATAAAACTTTGCAATCTAGTCCTTTTGGATTTTCACAAAACTTTGTTCACCAAAGTTGTTTTCCTCATTGTGTTGGTAGTTCATATACCATGTTTGGAACATAAATTGGCCCTTAAGGCCTTCTGGACCATCACTTCTTGAAAACTAGTTAAACTTTGTTTAAAATTCAAAGTTTAACAATTTTTTTATTTTTTATTTACCAAAACCCTTATTTTCTTCTTTTCATCATCATCACCATCAACATATAACATAAAACAATCATGCCTTGACATCCATTTTACATGCCAAAGTCCAAAACATTGCATCAAACAGTTGGCATACATAAAAACATAAACTTTAGCTTGATTTCAAAGACTAGGATTTTAGAATTCTTACCAAGAATTCCTTCAAGCTTTTAATCCTCCAATTGTGCAATTAAACTTGCTTAGATTCCTTTGTCATAAACCATGACAGAATTCCATTAAAATCCATCCATAACTTTTTTAAAAAAATCACTAAAACTCGAAAAAAAAAAGTTTGAAAATTTACCTCCAAAGTTGCAAAACTTTGCACTAAAACATTAGAGCTTGCTTTAATAATGATTTAGAGGCTTGGAAATCATCAAAATTTGAGAGAGGATGGCCTTAGGGAGGGACAGTTTTGGGGAGCCAAAATGGAGCATTTTTTTTCTTCCTTCCTCATTTTCTTTCTTTCTTTCTTTTCTTTCCTTTTCACGTTTCTCCTTTTTTTTTGTGCATGGTGGAGACCAAAATTTTGGTCTCTTATATCCTTGATATCTTATTTCAAAATTCAATGAATGTAAAAAAATAGATTTTTTTTTATGTAAACTTTGATGACTGATTACCATGAGTCATCACAAACATCATTTGTGATAAAAGGGTGGCTCATTAGTAAATGTGGTGACCCAATCAAAACTTTCAAAGTGTCTCATAAAACTTTTTACACTGTCCAAAATTATACATATAGTATTTTTTATATTGCCGGTATTCTTTTCTATACAATTCACAAGGCTCCACAACCTCCCATACTTATTCTCATCCATCACATAGTAAAATTTTAATATTATCTAACTTTGTACAATCTAAATTTATACTGACAGTATTTTTCTTTTACGGTCGGTATATTTTCTATACTGCTACAACATTCTTTATTCATCTATATTCTTTAAACAGTATTAGTCCTATACTGCTTTAAATTAAATAGTCTAATTTTTGTACTGCTTAACCTTAAACAGTCAAATTTCTACATTACATTACTTTTGTAGTGTAGTTTTCATACCACATAACTTTATTAACGTACTTCCTTAAACTATATTATTCTAATACTGTATAATTTTTATATTATTATACAGTATTTTTCTTAAACTGTATTTTTGTCTTAACATAGTCCTTAACTTATTGCATTTTTAATACATTTGAAATTCTCAAGTGTTACGCCCCAACCCCAACATTGATCTTGAATCTTGACCTCGACCTTGGTCCCCAATCCCGACCCCAACTCTAGTCCTGAATTTTGACCTCGACCTAACCCCGAATCCTAGCCTCGACCTTGACACTGGTCTTGAATCTCAACCTCAACCCTTGTCTAGAATCTCGACCCTGATTCCGACCTCGATCCTAAATACCAACTCGAAATCCAAACCCCGACCCTAGTCACAAATCTCGAAACCGACTATGGTCGAAAATATCGACCCCAACCATAGTCCCGAATCTCAATCTCAACCTTAGTCTCAAATCCCGACCTTGGTCTTGAATCCCAACACTAACCCCGAATCGTGACCGTGACCCTAGTCTCGAATCCCAACTTTGACCCGACCACCCTAGACCCTAGTTTTGAATCCTGACTCTAGTCCTAAATCCTATCCTTGGATCCCAACCTTATCCCGATTCCAAATCTTGACCTCGATTTTGGTCTCGAATCCTAACCTTAGACCCAGGTCTTGAATCTCATTCTAAAACTACAACTTCTCTGTCAATTTTTAATATATTTTAAATGTTTGATTGGTTTATTAATACACGCTTTTGGTTTAAAATATACAATACAATCTAATAAAAAGGTTTTTGGTCGTATTTGATATCACGATTTGTATTGTATTAATTTTTAATTTCATATTAAATAGTACAACACATGGTGTCACCAAACATTGTATTAATTTTAAATAATACAACACGGAGTGCTAATACAGCATGATAAACGTGCCCTAAAATCATTGTTGTGGTTGTGTTTGTGGAGGTCTCAGAATCTGATATTACTTACCGTAAAGGGTTCCTTTTGTTTCAAAAAAAAATTATTTCAGTTTTGATCGGTTTCATTCACTTAACAGTACTACCCTAAAGGAAAATTTTAGGTAAACAATTGGCATAGCATATGATTGTATGTGGAATATTTATGCAATGCATTTTTACTTCCATATTTAACAAATTTCATGAACTATGTGATTTAATGGTAATAGAAGAGCTAAATCAAGCTACGAGGCTAAATTTTGGGTCTGAAAAAGTTTAAAAGGTAATGAAGTTACATCACAAATAATCCATTGTTACAAACATTACGTGGTTGTTCCTCCATCGCCGTACAAACAAGCAAATGGAAAAACCCATGAACTCATACATAATTACAACATTGCCCTCAGATCAGGAAAATTGCAACATTGCCCAGTCACTGAAACGGCTCTATAGGCAGGTTCGGGTTCAATATTAGTTGCACTTACAATTACAAAAGCTACAGATATACACGTGGGACTATTACGTAACAACAAAAGCAACTTAAGCTGACTAATCACATGCCACATAGGGGGTGGATTTTCCACCCCGGTAGACTGTAACAAATTCCTATGATTGGATATTGTAGTGCATATTTATGAGCGTTGAATTTGCTTAAAATCACGTTAAAATGAAGAAAAATTTAATCTATATGGTCAATAAGCCTAATTATTAAGGTGAAATTAAATTTCAATACAGTTTGTATAACATTTTACAAATAATCAAAATTACACAGTAAATATTATAATAATCACATTTCGTATTATATAACTATATAGTTATAATTTTAATGATATCATTTGAAACCATATTTCTAATTTTACAAGCATAATTATGCCATATGTTTATTAATTATAAAATGAAAAGGTACGCTAAATTAATAGAATCTTGCATTGGCTCAACAATTCAAAGTAGAATCCTATCAGTAGAGTGAGTTTTCATTACTATGACAAATTATTGTCATTTTGGTGAGCCTAAGAGGTTTTTGTTTCTCAAGAAAAAACAGAGCAAAAAGCCATTTTAAAACTTTTCCAGAACACCTACGTTAAGAAACATGAGGAAATGGTTTGAAAATGAGACCAAAACGACCCTTTAAATGATGAAATTGCCATTTTTAGTCCTTTTATTTATACTTGAGATTTTATTTTTGTTTTGTGATGAGAGATATAAATGATTGGTGATATGAAGAAACCGAAAAATTATTTTTTGGGTTCGTCAAAATTGTTTTGATGGCGGGCAGCGGTTAGTCGCGCTTAGAGCTTTTGGTTTTAATTTATTAATTTTTAAGATTTTTTTAGATAATTATTAATCGAGAAGCACATACTCCGTGCTTGCATATTAAGTATTTTAACCAAAAAAAAAGTAAAAAAAAAAAATTAAGGAGGAAAAAATATATATATATATATAAAAGGACAAGAATGAGAAAAAACAAATATGTATGAAAAAAGTAGAAAAATAGGAAAGAAAATAAGAACAAGGTAAAAAAGGCATAAAAAGGAAAGAAAATGGAAAAAAAAAAAAAAAAAAAAAAAGAGACCAAAAAAATGACTAAAACAAAAGCAAAACAAAAAAAGAGTTAAAAAAGGGTTTCGTTCTGTCAAGCGCTCTAGGAGTGTTAGCCAAAGCCCATTATTTCTTTATATTATTGTTAAAGTTTATTTTTACTTAATTATGTTTTTAGATTGAAAAGGTAGAGTTATACCATTCTCAAGGACTCAAGATACCCAAAATGATAATTGTTTAGTAGAACAATAGGATATCTTAAGGGCATTTCCCTACTGGCAAAGCTATATTGGGCGAGCATGGTCCTCTGCCCCACTGCCTCTCGTACACGCACTGGTCTAATGGCTTGTTCTAGTTTTGCTCATCTAAAAAATATTTTTACCATTTCGTTTGCTGCTCCTCTGAAATCTTATAAATTGCATTATAGACATATAAGTTTTAAACTATTTCAATTACATCCCAAGTTCTGTCCCCCTTAAAGTACTCATATTTCTAACTTAAAAGACTCCATACCATCTACAATATTATGGACCTATATTTTGGGTTTTAAGTTTTAAAAATTGAATTAGACTGCATTACAATGCTTAGTTTATTCACAAAAAGAACAAAATATATAAAATGAAAGCTAAAACAGAGAAGGTTAAAAAAAATACATATGATTACATTGTAGTTTTAATTCAATGTTTCAGTTCTATTACACTCAAAAAATTTTCTGGCCCTGCCATTCATTATTTCTCAAAAACCAAAGTATTAAATTGAAAATGTGTACGAAAAAAAGGGGTTAAGTGTAGAGATTTTTTTTTTTTTTTTTTTTTTTTGGTAAAAATATAACAGGTGCTGTATTAGAAATTTTTAGATACCCATAAAAGAATAGAAACGAAAGAAACAAATCTGAAAAAAGTCTCAAACTACAACGCACTCAAATATTTATTTGGACAAAAATTCTTTTTTTAGACGACAAAAAAATGCTAACAGACGTGTATTTTTCTAAGTAAACGATTTAGTTCGGGCAAGCGAGGAAAAGAAGAGGGAGCCAAAAGTTGTCGTTAGTGGGGGTTAATAATTAAAATAAAAATTTAATCAAAATCAATATACATTAATACACTATAATTGTCCTGACAAAATTTTATGCTTGAAAATGGTTCATAATAACTTCATTATCAATGCTACTGAAAATATTTTTCTCCATGTACACAAATAAATTGTCATTCATAAATTAATCTCCTATTTGATTGCACAGTCGATTCTTCAAAAAATTCATAGCAAAATTGGAAGGTTATATTTGAATGAGGGGATCAACAATGCAATGATACATAACTACATATATATATAAAAAACTTTTAAAAGAAGTGATCCCCCGCTGGGCCCATATTGGCTCCGTCTAGGACGACATGTATTTTTCTTCGTAAAATAGCAGAGAACTTTTAAGTGAATAGTTTTCACATGAACAAGAGTTAAATGATGCATTCAAATGATCGGACTAACGCAAAGTATGGATTTACTATGTACCTCTCTTAATAACCCCGCTAAAAAAAAAAAAAGTGAATAACTGTTAAATTAAAGAAGCCAGTAAAGAACGCTTGCGAAAAACTAGAACACGCAAATGACAAAATTACAGACGAAGTATGGCTTCCCATGTATGCAGTCAATAGTTCATTGTATAAGTTTTATAAAACATGGTTTGATAACTGTTATCTCCTAGTCGGGAGTTCTGAAGCACAGGCGTGATAGTTACAAAATTGAGAAACAGTAAAAACCATGCACTGACCATTCTCTTAAGGCTGAATTTTAAAAAAACCGAGCATGAGAAAGAGATCACATCTGAGCAACCAATTTTTCTGATTCAGCTCCGGTTTCAGAAAGAGTGCCCTGAATCCACCTTCTCAGCATCTCTAATGCAGCCTTGGGCTGGTCCATCGGAACCATGTGACCAGCATTGTGGACCTGTTCGTTTTTCGTGTCCCATAAGCATTGGTTACCCTCAGCATTGAGTATAGATAAAAGGAAGTAACACAAGTATCAGTATGTGCACATGTTTTTGCTTAGACAAGAGAGAGACATACCTTGAGAAAACTGAGAGGTCCATGGCTTTTCAAAACGCCTGCTTCTGAATCATCGACTAAGAAAGGAACTTCAGGAGAAGCCACAAATTCTTTTTGACCAGACCATTCCATCGCATGAACCCATCTTGAATTCCCTGTTCATATCAATTTGTACCCGTAGGTAAATATCACATTTCATGAGGAGAAACTCTCTTAGAGATGGTTTGAACAGTATGTCCTGAACTACGTGATACCAAGACTAAAAGCTTACCAAGCCAGTTGCAGATCAGATCATATTCTCCAGCATATATCAGCAACTTCACTCCGTCTTCAAGAAGAGCAGGAATACCTACTTCGAGATTCCTCATCCAGTCCAATAGCATGGCCTGATAAACTGTGGGGCTACATGACACAAATTCTATGTCCCCAACTCCAAGAGCGGCCCTAACAGATTTCTTGTTCAAGAATTTCTCCGCATTTGAGAAGTCATAGCAAAGGCTTCCCACACATTCCTTCCTGATGTCATAGTACTGTACACCAAAACAGAATATTATGGCTTGTCTAACTTCAAGAGTCAGGGTTTACTTCCCAATGATTAAAAAAAGAAAATATTAAAAAAAAAAATGTTGCCTTGAGATATTTATGATCAAGACTTTCCCTTAACTTGAGACTGAGATAACAAAACTGCTGATGTATTTGCGACAATTACTAAGAAGTAACTTATGGCCAACCAGTAAAAAAAAAGGGCCTCTTACGTTTATATTCCCAGCACGTGCTATGATGCTACTGAAAATGATGTTGCACACGAAATAAGAAGCCATACAAGAGACCGTACCATCAGTGCCTGAAAGAAGCATGCACATATTATCACTAACAAATTACCCAAAAAGAAAAAAAAAAAAGAGAGGCCTTTTCAAATAATGACATCTAATTGTAATGAATGAATATCGAAGCCCTGAGTAGGATCATTTTCAAGGAAAAATAAAAATAATAAAAAAAAATAAAGGCCAGCTAATCCAAAAGGAAAAGGCCATTGTTCATGTTGCCTACCGCAAAGCTTTATTGCCACTTCACAAGGACCAACCACCTTGTTGATGCGTTCATAATCAGACTTTGTTATAATGCCCATGTCCAATGCATAATCCGTGTAAGCTTTATACTGAATTGCAGGATCTGTAAGCCCATTTCCAATAGCAAATCCCTGTTCAATTGTTTTTCACGTGTTAAAAGTTAGTTATTGAAAAACCAAGTAAACTGGTCAATTAAAACCACAAATACTGAAAAATAAGTTAGACCTTCAAATTTATATGAATTCCTTCTTTAGCTTTGTTTCCTCGGTGAACTCGAGCAGCAAAAGCGGGTATGTAGTGCCCAGCATATGATTCTCCAGTTATATAGAAGTCATTTTTTGCTAAATTAGGATGCTCCGCAAAGAATGCCTGACATATACCGATGGTAAGGCATATCAATATTATGGCAGTTGCACCAACACATGTTAATCACTAAAACCTTGGTTTTCTCTCTGAAATCTCAACTTGGAGGAATGAAAAGGTGGGAAATAGGAACTACCCTCCATACTTTTTTGTTTGGGCCATAACACTCTAGTTTTATTGTAAGAACTCAAAAACTAATGAGTAGTTATAAATGGTACGAAAGTTGGGGAATCATGCTCAATATTTTAGATATAAGCAGAAAGAACTAAAAAGTTCACCTGTAAAAAGTCATACAGGTCATTACTGACACCTTCTTCATTGTGACGGATGTCACGTTTGTCTGAACTGTAACTAAAACCAGTCCCAGTAGGTTGGTCAACATACAGAAGGTTGGACACCTGAAAGATAAAACAAAAAGGAAGATATGCTCCTCTTGGTAACCAATAGAGGTAGAAGAAACGCACTACTAGAAAAATAAACAAACAAATAAATAAATAAATAAATAAATTTGGAATGCGGAATGTAAAATACCAAACAACGTAAGATCAATTGACTGCACAAGCTTTAAGTATTAATGTTGGTTTAACATAATCCAATCCAAGCATAACATAAAGGAAAGAGATGAAAGAAAGGAAAAACCTGATCCCAGCCATATTGATTCCAAACAAGAGACATGTTGTCTGCAATACTGAAAGGACCATTTTCATAGAACACAGCCAACTCACTGCTGCACCCTGGACCACCAGTCAGCCAGATGACAACAGGATCCTTCTTACTGTTGCGTGACTCGAAGAAAAGATAGAACATCCTATAGCACAACAAATATACCAATAAGTACAATAGCAAAAACCAAGAAGCAATGGAAATTTTGAGCCAACAATAAACAATGTCCCTCTTACACAGTGTTGAATCAAACTTATCACACTCTAATTTCAAATGAAACAGTAATATCCATTTTGAGTAGAAAGCTTTCTCTTATGAGTCACCGATTTAAACCTTAGATACCCAAAAACATGAGAGACAGGCTCAGCGTGAAAGCAAATTAAACACCATGAAAAATGTCCCTGAGAGTAAAAGAAATAAAATAGGAGCCAAATAGACACGAATATACACATCTATGATTAAGTCAAACAGCAGAAATGACGACTGTTTATAGAAAGTTTATACACAATTCATACCAACACTGATCGTGTTCCCGTATTGAATGCAACATCAAAACCCATTCATTGGGCCGAAAATTCAAAATTCCCTTAGATAACTTATCTCTTTTAACCTAATTTCACAGACATAAGACACAAATTTTCATTGCGATCAAATTAATCAGCTTAAACCGGAACATAAACCGTAAATCCATCTGACCAAATCTGACAACGCCATACAAGGAGGATAATCGAGAAACAAATCAAGGGACAGAGACCTCGCGGCATGAGAGTGCTCGATCTTGTAGTAACCGGCATGCTGGCCGAGGTCCTCAACGGAGACGCCAGAGTCAACTAGGTTGGGCATGATGAAGCGCTTCTCGACGAGCATCTTGTCCGGCGCCGCCGAGGAGAGAGAATCGCCGGCACCGGCGCTGTCGATGAGGTTGACATCGTGGTCGGGGAAGAGATTAAGGGCCCTGATGAGGCTCTGTGCCTGCACGGACGGGAAGCTTGACCTAGCGAGGCCGAGGCCGTCCGTCAAGCTCGCCGACGAGAGATGAGAGAGAAGCAGAAGAGAGACATAGAGGAAGGAGGAGAGAAAGAGACATCGCTCCATTTTTCTGAAGAGTCCCCGAGAGAGAGAGAAATGAAAATGGTAAAGGTATTTAAATGTAAATGTGTGTGCGTCTGTGTGCATATATAGATACAAGGGGGGAGAGAGAGAGAGAGAGAGAGATAGGTGGCAGCACCGAACGGTTTGCTGACGGAGGCAAAGAGACTGTTAGCTCTGGAATGTAACGGAGAGTGCAGACGAAGACCGAGTAGTTATCACCTACTATGGGTTTAAAAGTTGTTCTCATCAAAGCCGTAGGCTTCATACAGCTAACAGAAAGTCAACGCTTAGATTCGGGTTTTGCTGGGCCCGTTCGTATTGAACAGCAGGAGATTGGTGTGATCGATGAAACGGGCTGCAGGTGAGTTTGGTCCGAAGGGTAGTTGTGGAGACGAGACGTGTTGGAAGTCAGCGGGCATCAGAAACCTGAAAAGGATACGGAAATTAGAACAAAAGCAAGAAAAAACTGCCTTGAAAGAGCGAAAATAACTGAAAAGTGGGGAATACTCTTTTGTTTTTTTATCCTTATCTTTGTTTATTATTGGTTTTGGCATAAAAAAAGTGAGATTGAAATTACGTGTAAAGAAACCCAACATTAAGAATAATATCGCGTGGGATCTACTTCTCTCTCCCACTCCCTCGCCCTCCTCTTCTTCTTCTTTTTGATAGCATTGGTGGAATTCATTTTCAAGACCTATTAAAAAAAATTCATTTTCAGCCTTCCAAAATAAATTTTTTTTAAAACTTGTTTGAAAATATGAGTTTAAATAAAAAAAATAGTTCAAATTAATTTTATTACAATGTTTTTTTTTATAAAATTTAAATTATTTTAAGGTTTCATTTTAAATATTTGGTTTAACTTATGTTTCTAAAGAAATTTTAACTTTAGAGTTATTTTAGGTTGGGTTGAAGTTGTTTGGTTCACTAGTTAGAACCAAAAACATTATTTCTCAATCTGATTTTACTACAACATCTTCCCTTGTATATTTGAATTATTATTAGCGTATTTTCAGTTCGAACGAATAGTCGAAACCAAGGATCCAAACATCCTTCAAATGTTATACTTATATGTTATATAAAATTGGGTACGGAGCAATAGATTTTTAAAATTTATGTAGTGTAATACTCAACAAGTGTCGTCTTCTTTAAATTGCAAAGTGTAGATCAAAGTTTTCTAAGGGTAACACACCAAAGAATTTTCCTTTAATGTTTTTATGTGAAAAAAAGATAGAAAGGAAAATTTCGTTTCAAATTAAACAAAATACATATTCAAACATAGTCGCAAATGACCATAGTCGCAAACAAGAGGATTGGACCCTAGACATTTAAATAGATCTGCTAGTAAAAATAGATAAAGCACATAGGCAAACCACAAATGCCGAGACCCAACAGGAAAATCCACTCGACATAAAAATTCAATAAGACCATAAAGAACCACTATAGGCGATGAATAAGATTGATCGATTGAGTCCAAACCTCAAACATTGGGAACACAAGCGATACACCATAGAAATAAATCTAGCTTAATACCAAAACACTACTGATAACCACCACAAATAGGTGTGACACACTGATAAAATCGTAATATTAGGATATTACCTCTCTATTATTACAAAAAATAAAGGGGATAAATTATAACAAAAACAACATCATCTTTATTACAAACGAAATACACAACTAAACAAAAACGAAGGTAAAACCACAATCGAAAGATTATCAACCTATATATATATATATATACATGTATATTGTATTGGATTGAACTATATTTTAAATAAACTCACTCTCTCACACTTTTTATAAAAAGTCAATTTATTAAAAAAAACTCAACACACTTTGTATAAATATCAACTTGTTTCTATATGTAGCATGTAAGATAAATACCAACTTGTTTTTTTTTTTTTTTTTAAATCCCTCTATTTTTTTTGTGTAACATGTTTTAGTCTAAATAATTCATTCTTTTTGACAATAAAAGTTTTAATATTCAATTCTAATTTTTTAAGTAGTATCTCAAAAGATTTTATGTTTAGAACTTATAACACTTGGATGATCAATTTGATATTTATATTATCAATATTCATTCTAATGACTAACGCTTGATAAAAAGGTATTAGTGAACTTACATGAAACATAGTTCAAATAGGAAAAAAAATAGTTTACATTTATCAGTTTATTGGCTTCTGACATTAACATTAACTCTAATAAGGATTATTGCTATTATCGATAGGATATTTTCCGCTATGAATTTTATGAAGAATTGACTATGCAATTGAAGGTGAAATCAATTGATGAATGATACTTGAGGTACATCATGAAAGATATGTTCATTAGTTTTGATAACAAGGTTGGCGACAATTTTATTACATTAATAATTGTTGACTTTGGTTAAACTTCTTATTGTAGTTATGAGCCAACTTTTGTTCTAATTATCATTCCCCCCAGAGGAAAATTTTTGGCTTCATCATTGTGTCTGTTACTACCATCACTGAACCATCTCCCCCTGGCAAAGGCTGAGGAACCCATACCATAAGCCACTTTCCCCATACTAGATAGCCCCTAGTTGCAATCTCACTAGTAAACATTAAAATTGTGTGTCGTCTCCACCCTTAAGCCAGTGCCTCCACCCCTAAGCCAGAGTCGGTAGCCAGCCCAAGGTCAATGCTGATATTTGACCCTCGAGGAGAAAAGAGGGCGGGGCAATAAGAGCTCAAGAAAACTGTGACAGAGAGATAGAGAGAGACTAATATTACAAAGAGAACATTTAACCACTACAAATTCATTAAATGCCTATTTGTTTTTTATGATCTATTTATTTACGCAATCATATCTCTTATATTTGTCAAAAAAATGGAGACAACCCTTGACTGAAATCAATTACATCAACACCCTAGGATCTAAACTCTTTTAAGTATAAAGTTTTTAAAATACCTCTTTTAATCTCAACCATTCATCTAAAAACTTAAAACCTCAACCCTTAAATCTATCTAAACTTATTGAAAAAAAAATCCAATCTTTAGCTAAACCAAAAATTTATTCAAAAAGTTTTAACAACAAAAAAGTTGTAAAAAAAAAAGGAAACCAAACACTTGACCAAACACAACAGCTGTCGCAGCCCCCCTAAACCAATAAAATAAAATAAAAATAACCCTAATTAATTTTCAAATATAAGATTACATAAATACTCCTTTTAATCTCAAGAAAAAATTACAATACGTGTCTAAATTATTGTTATGAAATTAAATTTAACATAATATTTAAAATATCTTAAGAATATTTTTAATGATATAGTAATTATCTTAATAATATTACATATTATACTATATAATTACATATAAATAATTTTAATGATGTCATTATGAGATATTTGTAAAATTTTTACGAATTAGAGTCATATTTTAATTCAATAAATGTAATTGAGTCAATTGTCTCGTCAACCCTAATCTCAACCATACATCTAACAACTTAAAAACTCAGCTCTTATTGATTTTCAAATACAATATTACAAAAATATCCCTTTTAATCTCAACCATTCACTTAACAACTTAAAATCTCAACCCTTAAATCTATCTAAATTTAATAAAAAAATATCAATCTTTAACTAAACCAAAAATCTATTAAAAAATTTTTAAAAACAAAAAATATATAAATAAGCAAACTAAAAATTTGGGGGGGGTGGGGGGAACCTAAAGCTAAACACAGCACTCTTTCCCCCACATCGCCATTCCCCATGCTCGACACCTCATCCCTTGCCCCTCACCCCACGACAGCCAGCCCCAGCCCGTCCAGCTTGTCTCAAGTGTGACCCAAGCCCATTGTCCCAACCAGCCCACGCGTGTAGCCCCTTGTCTTCGTTGTGCACTCATATCGGAAGAGAGAGATCAAAAGAGAGAAAGGGGGAGACAAGATATATAGAGAGGGAGAGGAAGGTGAGAAAGACAAGAGACAGAGAAAATTATTTTAAAATTCTTGAAAATTTTTTTTTGAATTATTTTCATAAATATTTCTGAATTATGTATCATGGTTCAAGTTACCCCATGGTTTTATAAAACCATTCAAAACACCTCCCATTTATTAAAAAAAACCTCTCAAAACACCCCTTCTATCCAAGTCCATCTATGATTCTAATAGAATTGCTAACGTGACGTTTCTAAACAACTAATTAAAGATATTAAAATTCTAATTAAACATATAATAATAATAGTAATTAAATACTTAAAAAAATATATAAAACGTTTATTCTCTTTTTCTAGTTTTGTTCCTCTCTCGCTCCCCCTTCTGTTCTTCTCTCTCTTCGTGCAACTGACCGGCTGTAATGTGATCGGAGATAAAAATCGAATGAACTTTAAATTACATTACAAGAATCTCCGCACTTTTGCGATACCCAGCTTGAATAAAACACATAAATGCAAATTAGATTCAACAAAACCTCCAAGAAATATAACCCCAAGCGCAAAGAATGCAAATATACATGTATCTATACACATCCAAGCAAAACCAGCAAATAAAAATGCTATTCTTGATCAAAATCCCCATAAAATGAAAAAGAAACCAAGAATTCAACAAAAGAAACATGTAAGAATATAGGTGATGAAAACCCATTGGCAAAAAATGCAAGTATATATTTTTATTTACACATCCAAACAAAACCCAACAAGATCATCGAAGGAAAGAGAAGGAACAAAAAACACAAAATCAAAGGAAAAGAATCAAAAGAAATTGGTGATGGGTCATGGGTGAGTCCTCAACACTAATCTTCCAGAGCCAAGCATTATGTATGGTGACGATGAGAATGTAGGTAATGAGGGGATTTTTTTTTTTTAGGTAGGGAGGATCGGTGGGAGGTTGTCAAGGCGGTCCAAGGGGGAGGGATTAGGGAAAGGGGATTTTTATTTTTTGGGTACACCGCGGCGGCAAGTTCAAGACACCGGAGCAAGACTTCAACAAGATCTGCGACCACTCCTGCAAGAAGCGCCGCCGCAGCGAGCCCCACCGCATCCTGAAGGAGGCGACAATAGTCCAAAACGAGAAAGAGAATCACAAGAGGGAGGGAGAGAGAAAGGGGATTTAAATCACAAAATAGACTTTTAAATTATTTAATTGTAGATATTTAATTATAATTTAATAACTTAATTAATTGTTAATTACATGTCATGATCATAGACTCGGATGGAGGAGGCATTTTGAGTAATTTTCAATATATCACCAAAGGGTGTTTTAAATGGTTTTACAAAATTAAGGAGCAATTTTTGAATTAAATTTCATAATTAGAGTATATTTATAAAAATAATATTTTTTTAATATTGATTATTTTATCCGCATGTGGATCTTATTATAAAAGGGTTTTCTTTCATATTTATGACTCTACTTTATGCGGAGAGAATCGAGGTATCTCTTATTAATAAATAACTTGAATAATAAAGTAGGGACTTTTTCCAATTGAACTTCTAATATGAGGGAGTGCTAGCTAAACCATGTGTGTTACAATATTAGCAGCCCTAAGCACGTGAATCAAGTAAATATATCATTTTAAAAAAAAGCAATTTCTTTAACAAAAATTGAAAAAGATATTCACCGATAATTATCTATCTTTTAGCCATTAAATATCTATCATATTTAATGATTTTAAAATACGCACTATTAGTAAGGGTTTTCATTGAAGAAATGGAAAAAAAAAATAATAATGAAAGAAGGAAAGATGACATTTGACATCGTTTACAAGATGTTCAAATTCAAAGAGAATAGGAGAACTGGAATTAGTTCAAAAGAAGCCAATCCTTGTCGGTTATAATATTGTATGAGTGATAATTTATTTACAATATATATA
>CAMOHE010043614.1:0-23932 GCA_946598075.1 Artocarpus hirsutus | reverse complement strand
CTAAGTGAACAAAGACTAAAAAAAAAGAAGAAAGTAAAAAAAAAAAAACTTTGATGGGTTCCCGTGGACAGTGGAATGGATAAAGCCAAAAAAGCCACACAAAAGAAGAGCAAGCATATAATTTATCGTTTTGTCCATACAACATGATATGAATTCACGCACACTCAATTTAGCGGTCAAAAAAGCAGGTAACGTGAACCCAAATTAAGCCCAAGCGTGTATATCTTTAATCATTCTTTTATTTATTTATTTATTTGGGAATCTTTTACACAATTTTGCATCATAAATAAAATATAGTGTTTTAGTGATGGATTTTGATCAATGACTTTAAGAAAAAGCTTTTTTTTTTAATAAATAAACCAATAAATTTTAAATGGGATAAATAGCCTTTATGTCATGTTATCATAATGGAAAAAAAATTCAGTAGGATGAACAAAAAAACTGGAGCACAGAAAAAAAACTCAACAGGACGAAAAAAAACTAGAGTAGTTTTCTTGTTCAAAAAGCTTTATTTTTGGTGTAAAAAAAAAGATCATTTCTCTAATTAAATATTTTAAGTGGCCCTTTCATCAAAATTTAACGGTTTTAGTTGTCCAATTAAATGTTTTAACAATCTACCAGTCTAATTACCATTGTTTAATAAATGACGTATTAATAGATCAAATTATTAAAAAATTAAATCAAGTATTCAAATTAAAATTTTCATCATAAAGTTTCATTTATTTATTAATTTCTCATTGAGGTGTCTTCATTTACCCTCTGTTTGATAAAAGTGATTTTCACTTTATTTTCAGTTATAAACAATATAAAATTTTATATACTACAATAATATTAAAAAAAATACTATAGTATAAAATTATTACGTGTTATAATAAAAATATTCTAATTAACTATTTTAATCATTTTTTTTACTCCTTATTGATTTGACACTTGTGAAGAAAAGGACACTGTATAATAATTGCCGTTCATTAAGGACCCATCCATGTGGCCAAAGTCAGCCTGCTTTTTATGAAAAAGGCCAAAAAAAAAAAAAAAAAAACATGAAAGTCTGGGCACTTTTGAAAAACAAAAAAAATTAATCGTATAATTTAGGTAGATCCACAACACAAAAGCAAAAGATTCTCTGTAAGCGAAAAAACAACTTGTTTGATAGTACTATATATCGGAGACGTCGATGTTTCAAGAACCATCTTCGTCGCTCAGAGGTACGCTTCTCACTACTCAATTATATTTTTCTTATCTTTTTTATTTTCTAAAGAAAAATATGCTTTTATTCTTGTTTACTTTGAAATGCGTAGTTGTTGTTTGACTTTTCCGGTTTCAAATTCTACCCAGTATTTTGATTGTGGAAAGTTTCTCGGGTTTGGTCGGTAATGGGTCCTACAAGGTCAGATCTTTGAAAAATGGCCGTTTGTTTGGCGCGAAAATTAGTCGTTTGGGTTGTAATTTGTTGCCAATTTGGGGATTAGTGGCGGTTCTGACGATCTCTCTGGGTTTATTAGCGAGTTCTTGCGATTTTCTGTTTTGTTCTCGAAGTTTCCCAGAATTAAATCTCCATTTTTTATTCTTTTTTATACTTCTCCTTGTGTATAACGCTTTCACCGTCAAATATGGCTGTATTGTTGTATATGTGAAGTTTGCGTTTGAAGACATTTGGCAATTTTGGCATTTAATTATTTGCCGAGAACTTATTTTTTTTCATTTGTTTGAATAGAACAGTGGGTGGAAAATTATCCGAGTCGTCTTCTATCTTTTGAGGCGGTTATGGAATGAGTCGTGTTGGAAGCTACTTCTTTGGTCCAAGTTAGGAAGTTGCCTGACATATATTTTTCAGATTCCTGTATATTCACGCTATTGAACTAAAGATTTTCATTTTTTTCTCCTTTTTTCTGGGTTTGTTGGTGTTTGTCTTGTAGGCATCAATTTGCATCGGTTTTGATTGATTTTCAGGCTTGTATAGAGAGAGAGAAGAAGTGGTATTTTGTTGTTTTTTGCTGAAGAAGCAGGATTTTGTGTTTAGAATTGGGTCTTTTGTTCTGAAGAGAGAATTGAGTTTTGATGGGTGGACGTAATTCAAGGGAGGACAGTAGGAGGCGGGATTCATACGGTCGTTCGAGTTCTTCTGCTTCTTCCTGGAGTGAGTATCCTCAATATTCGTATGGTCAAGAGAGTTATCAGAGTTATCCACCACCCCAACAATATCCTTATGCCCTCCAACAATATCCATATGCCCCCCAACAATTGCATGGCTATGGGACCTCGCAATACCATGATTCGCCACCGCGGGACCACGGCGGCAGCCATGCCACAAGTGGTAGGAGGTTGGACAGGAGATACTCAAGAATTGCTGACAATTACAATTCCCTGGACGAGGTGATTATGATATGCCAATATTCCGTTTATGATTATGGTTGATGGTTATCCTTTTTCTTGTTGGTTATGTGGACGGTCTGAGGATTACATAACTTGTGAAGTTTAATGCGACTCATGAAATGTTTGAAGGAATATTCCGCCCTTTTAAAATGCCTTGCTTCTTTTCTTTAATTTAATAAAATATAACAAAATGTCTTACAATTTTATGATATTGTAGGAGTATTCACTAGGGTTAACTTTTTTCAGATTATAACTTTACTGCTTATCTGACCCAGCAGGAAGGGGGTGGGGGGTGGGATGTACTAATTTTGTGGACCGAAAAAATGTGAAGAAGTCTAATCAACATTTAGTCATAAAGTTCCCATGAAAGGTTGATATACGCATGGGCATGTGCTAGAATTTTCGGAATCTGTTGGTTTGCAATGCTATACAATGATTTGAACTTCAAATACTGGACTTTTTCTTTGATAAACAAATCCTGGAGTTTTCTTTTGAGAGAGAGAGAGAAAGATAGCAGGAGAGAGACTTATAATCTAGGTGAGGAAAAAGAGAGCAAGGATAGGCTGTTTCTCTTATTGTGTTTGATATGAATTCCCTCCTCAAATCTCTACAAAATAAAGGATTTGAAATCCCTCACCCGATCCATTCCCTTCTCTCTCGTTATTTTTTTTCCCTCCTACCAAATGACCATGGGCAACAAAATCCTTTTGCGAATCTTCTCACTTCTCTCCTTCCTTCCACTTTTCCCTCCTTCCAAAAAAGCTCTAAATGGTAACTTTGCTTTGTAGGTGACTGCAGCTCTTGCAAATGCCGGCCTTGAGTCTTCCAATCTTATTGTTGGTATCGATTTTACAAAGAGCAATGATTGGACAGGTTACGCTTCAAACTCTTTAAAACATGTCAAGTTATTCTATTTTTTGAACGGGACATGCTGAACTTTTGTTTTTTATGTAGGTGCAAAATCATTCAACAGAAAAAGCTTGCATCACCTCGGAGAGCATCTGAATCCCTATGAACAAGCAATATCCATTATTGGGAAAACTTTGGCAGCTTTTGATGAAGATAACTTGATTCCTTGTTTTGGTTTTGGAGATGGTATTTTAAAGCATTTCTCTCTCTATTCTCCTTATAACTTTTGTTTGTTTAATTTAGGATAACAAAAAATACCTGTATCCCTTGGCAGCTTCGACGCATGATCAAGATGTCTTCAGCTTTTATCCTGATGAGAGATTTTGCAATGGATTTGAGGACGTATTGAGTCGCTACAGGGAAATTGTCCCTCATCTACGACTTGCAGGTTTGATTTGACTTCAGAATCATGTCGTTGTTTGAGATACTTATCACAGTTAGCGCTTCTTTTTTTTTTTTTTTTTTTTTTGAGATACTTATCACATTTAGCTTATTTTTTCTCACACAATTTACTTATCATTTTATATCAGGACCGACTTCATTTGCACCGATAATCGAAATGGCCATGACTATTGTTGAGCAGAGTGGTGGCCAGTACCATGTTCTGGTGATAATTGCGGATGGCCAGGTATTTTCGTCTTCTCATGGATGATCTGTGGTTTAATTAATGTATGTCGATTATATTGGGGTTCTTTTCTTGTATTTTGCTAGTTATACAAATATTCGTTGATGGGAAAATTTTCACCAACAGTTCTATACTAACTGTAATGTCAACTTAAAAAAAAAAAACTTCTAATTAGAATAATCCTTTCAGACAATGATGCCTTTTTTAAGAATCTTATCCACAAGTTTTCTGAATTGTTTGTATTGTGTAAATTGATTATTTTTCAAGGTAACTAGAAGTGTGGATACTGAGCGTGGAAGGCTAAGCCCACAGGAGCAGAAGACTGTTAACGCCATTGTTGAAGCTAGGTGAGTGTGAGGTTATTTGTTTTCTCAACGTGATTTTTCCTTTTTTATTTTTAACATTGGTTATCTAATACGCTTTGTCATTGCAGTAACTTTCCCCTCTCAATAATATTAGTTGGAGTTGGAGATGGACCATGGGATATGATGAAGGAATTTGATGACAATATCCCCGCTCGCGCTTTTGATAATTTCCAAGTATGTGCTCCGAATATGTTTCTTATTATGCTTGCTTGTGACTTTTGTGTTTTATTAGTTCAATTGCTTAATACAACGACTCTTTTCCTTGTCTCTTTTCCTGTTTTCTAGTTTGTTAACTTCACAGAAATAATGTCAAAGAATGTGGCCCCATCACGTAAAGAGACTGAGTTTGCTCTATCAGCACTAATGGAAATTCCTTCACAGTATAAAGCAACAATAGAGCTCAACATATTGGGGTAACCGTTGCTTCTCTCTCTCTCTTTTTTTTTCATTAATAAATAAAGGCCTTTTGATTTTTTCATTAAAAAAGAAGTTAACACCTCTATTTTATCAAGCAGAAGTCAAAAGGGAAAATCACCCAACAGGGTTCCTCTCCCTCCACCTGTGTATGGCGTGCCGTCTTTTAGTAGCACTAAACCTTCTCATTCCACTAGCTTCAAGCCTAGTGTACCAAGTGTTCCTGCCTGTCACGAAGAAAGCACCTCTGTCGGCTCAGCTCCACCTGCTCCCACTTCCAGTTACGATAACCAGGTACTTACAACTTCTAGATGGGTCAATTGAACTATTGGCCTTTTATTTGGTAAAAGGGAAAGAAAACCGGAAAGGAAAAGATAGGTACATAACCTGCGGAGGTGAGAAAAATAGAGAGGAAGGGGAGGACTTTTCTCTTATTGTGTTTGATATGGATTCCTTCTCTAAATTCTCTTATTGTAATTCATTCACCCTCTTCCTCCTTCCGCTTTTCTCTTTTACGAAGCGGGTTCCTGAGCTCCACAAATTTCAATTACAAATTGCTCTTAAGCAGTACTGGCAGCTTTTTAGAGATGTAAAATAAGGGAAATAGGATACTCTACAGTCCAACTTGATAATAGAATATTTCACTATTTTGTTTCAAATAAGAAAAGATGCTTCTTGTAAATTTTTGTTGGATTCATGCTCATCTAATCCCTCATAAAAGCCAATCTTTTAGGCTTGAAGGATTTAGATGTGCCCACCACAATAATAGCATGTACGAAGTTTGTTGTGGGCCATTTAGTGTATTTATGCTCCAGTCCACCAGTTTTCATGTTTCTGATACTATTTGCGAGCAATCATTCATGCTTGGCATTTATTTCCTTCGGAAATGGTAGCAAAGTCTCTCGATGGTTACTGATCACTAGAAACTTGAAGTACTTGATGGTGATGTCCAACCTGGCATACATTAAGATAGATTTGCCTTTTAGGCTTGAAATTGTATTCTTTCAACATTCACATTTCATGTTGGTTAATACACGCGCAAACGTTACTCTAGTATAGAGCCGTAATTGTGATTTTGTGCGGTTTGTTCATGAATAAAGTTGATGTGTTTCATGTTCTTTAACAGGTTTGCCCTATCTGCCTGACTAATCCAAAGGACATGGCTTTCGGTTGTGGGCATCAGGTTCTTCTCTTTTCATTCGTATTCTATGATAAACTTGGTAGATGATATATGAAGCTGTACTAACATCGTGAAACTCGACTTATTTTTGTGACAGACGTGTTGCGAATGTGGAAGAGGCCTCGAGACATGCCCGATTTGTCGAAGCCCGATCAGTACAAGAATAAAACTTTACTAAGCAGCATCTTCCTTGCCTTGGTGTGGATTTTTTGGTCTCTCTCAAGTCCTATCCAACATTCTTTTCAATTCATTAATTTGTTATGTGATTATGAATGGTACTGAGATAAGTCTTTCTATAAGTTGGTTGCTCTTCGATTGCGTCATGGATGTGGGAAAGAATGTTAGCAGAAGAAAATGGTGTGAGCAAATCAAAGTTTTTTTCCCCTTCTCTGTACATTTTTTTTGTAATTGTATTCATGTTTAATATAAAATTTATATAGTAGGATTCTGGTGCAAAATGCTTTGCTTATACCCTTAAAAAACCGGCTTGTAGAGGGAGGGAGCCCGTAGGCTATAAGTGTGCGATCATAACATGCGCCTATTACTTGTAGTTGGTGACAAAACAATACGTCAGTTGGATGGTTGAGTATCTCCCCATGTCATAAATGTATTTAATAACACAAAGGAGCCTGAATGTATAAATTAAATCTTGTGCGCTACAAGTGAAAGGTAACTCTGTTTAAAGTGGGGGATGCTGGTTGGATTTTTGCAATTATTATGTTCTAGAAATGGTTAGCTGTGAATCACCGATCGGATGAATTATTTCGGGGTTCAACTGGAATTATAAATATCAATGTCAAATATTACTAATACTAATTTATCCATTCAGAGAGGCCTTTGAAAAAAGAAGGGGTTTTACTGTAGGTATTAACAAGTAAGCTACCGATAAAATAAGCTACCAATGCATGTCTGATGTTGCTGTTAGATTTGTAGAGAGAATAGATTTTAACAGATTCAATGGTAAAAAACAGAGCTCTGCGGCCCTTTTTGTTTTTGCATGATGAGCATGTTCAACCCTTTTTTTCATTTCTGGCTTAGCTAGGCGTGGTGTGGGCAAAGGTATGGCCACAAAGAGGTGGTTTTATATATTATTACATAATTCTCTTAAAGACATTAACGTATGGGTGCATATACATACATATATATATATATATATATATTAATATTTGGATTTTTGTGAAATTCCGTTCAATTATCACAAGTTTGTGATTTGATATAGTTTCCTATTAATAAGTTTTTTTTTTTAAACTCTAACCACAGAGGTAATTGTGTTTAATAATAAGGCGAGATCATCCAAACTCGATTACATAAATAATGTTGGTTAATTCACACGCAAAATAATCAATTAAGTTTGGATTTTTGGGGAATAGATTAGACTTTGTTTCATTTTGTGGGTCTTAGATTGATCCCCATTACCCTTTCAAAAAAAAAAAAAAAAAAGATTGATCCCCATTATTGTTACATAACCCACTAAATCGGAGATTCATAATTAATGATTTTGGTGCATGATTTTACTTTCCTAGCTACATAGCTCCAACCCCTTTTGTTTCCTTGGTGAGTTAGTTGACATGTTTCTTGATCTTGATCAAAGGTTTCAAAGCCACACACATGGATGGTTAATTGATCCAGTACATGTTGGATTATTATTATTATTATTATTGGTTATCAACAATTCATCATTATCAATCGCTTTCCTTTTCCAGTTTGCAAAAGAAACCTTGATAAATTTAATTCCTTTTGTTCAAAAAGAAGAGAATGACTTGGAAAAAAGAAATAAGACCAATGTTTTTTTGCCCTTAAGACAGATGTGTAATCACATTATTTTGGAAATAAACAGATCACCAAAACTTAATTACTTCTTACTATGGCAGTGAGTGACCCCTAGCTTCACTTGTTGCATTTAATGCCAGTTGACAGCCTTTTCTCTCAAAACCAACTTCCTTGGTCCTATTTATGTTCCTAGGCAAAAAAACCAACTACCCTGCATTTAACCAAGCATAGCATTCTCTCTATTTCTCTCTCTAGACTTCTCTTCTACTTCTCTCTCTCTCTCTCTCCCTCTCTCCCTCCCTCTTCATTCCTAAAATCATAACCCCATTTCTGGTATTGTAATTGGCAATGCCCTCTATAGTCAAGTTTCCTTACCAGAGACTTGGACAAGAAGGGGGTCATGATCATCATGAATACCACCTTGATGATATTGATGAGAACCAATTCAGGGAATATTATGTGAAGGCCTTGGCCAGGTCAAGGACTTGGTACAGGTTTAGAAAAGTGCCCATAAGGAGGAGATTCAAGCTCAAAATCCCAAGCTTGAGAAGGCTGTTAAGGACGAAAGCCAAGTTGGTTTCTTCAATTAGAGTTTCCTTTGCAAGTGTTGTCAAGAGACTAAAGGAAAGCCAGTCTCATCTTGGAGATCTTTTTGCTGGGAATTACTTGTTCTTGCAAGTCACTCCAAGTACTAAATCCCTCAAGGTTACTACTCATCATCATGACCTCAAATATGGCTTGTCATCAAGGTACTGTCCAAAAAATTGCTAGTTGAAGATGGTCATATATAGTTCTTGGGATTGGTCATATATATTTTGTCTTTCATGTTGCTAGGTTTTTTTCCTTTTTTTTTTTTTTAAATATTAGTAGTAATTTTATTTAAACATCTAGCTAGAATCATGGCTAGTTGGTCATGTGATCTATTTTCTTCGTCCAATTCCCTGGTTGTAAGAAAGCAATAATTATTAATCAGCAACCAAGTTTCAGGATCGTGTATTTTAATTTAAACATAAATATTTAAATAGAAAAAATATTAGCATTCTAAATCTATTTTAAATTGTATGTCTAGCCGTAATTTTATTTTCATATTAAAATCTAATTATTGAGTTTGAAATCCCGAAATTGAAAAAAAAAAATGCATAGATGAATGTTTCAAAAGTTTAATATAGGCGTTCTTCCCTTATTCCTCCGATTACATTTCTTTCTTATCTGAACTA
The DNA here is from genome assembly GCA_946598075.1 of Artocarpus hirsutus. NCBI lineage: Eukaryota > Viridiplantae > Streptophyta > Magnoliopsida > Rosales > Moraceae > Artocarpus > Artocarpus hirsutus. The sequence continues at coordinate 15,079 of CAMOHE010043614.1, read as the reverse complement.
GTTCAGTAGAATTGACTTGTGGTTAGAATAACAAATCACGTGCATAATTAGATTATTATTCATTAACCCTGATCTGATTACATCAATGAGACACGGAATTGAAGAACCCATTTCATCTTTATAGAATTAAAACTCTATTACTTATAAAAGAATGGTTCTCAATCTAATATATAATAAACTTTTTAAATTAAAACTTATTGATTAACAAGTAGCGGATTTAATCTCATAAGGTTAAATAAGAGCATTTATAATTTGATATTTTGGAGGTGCCAAGTTTGAGATTTGAGAGATTATGGTAATCAACAGTTGAATCGTTGTCGTACTGATTAAAACAAGGAGCATTTACGAGCAGTTCTTACTAGAGACGCCCAGCAGTGTGTAGAGTGGGGAGAAATATACAAGTACAAGTATGACAAGAACGAAGAGTGCACCTCAGTTGCAACGTGGCATCCTTCAAGCACATTGTGTCATGAATTTTCAAAAAAGGATACCTTTTTATGACAAAAAGTGACTGTGTTTGGCTAGATGGACATTGGCAGTATCAAGTGGGGCTAAACAACAACCAATTAATAAATATAGTAGATGGACAGGTGGAAGGTGGGAGGTTGGATTGATGTCGTAATCTTATTTATTTATTTATTTATTTTTGTATTTTGGTACCAAATATAGCAATGCTTAAAGTTCCAAACTAGTTGAGTTTGGTGATTTTTTTTTTCTTTTTACCGAGTGATTATAAGCTAGCGAAATTTAAGACATACTATGACATCAACCCGTTGCGGAAGTGAAGACGACATAACCGTTGAGAAACGACAACGCCTGTGAAAAAACGGCAACAAACAAAAACAACATTAATTTTGTGAAATGACTTATTCGTTGATAAATGGCAATGACATTGAAAACGACGATAAACGGAAAACTACAACGACACGGAAAAGCAAGGAAACAATTTTAACGAAGGGAAGATGATGCCAGTTTAGTTCGATTTCCATTCCCTTTAGAAAGTGCAACGCGCAGTGTTAGTCCCACTCTCTTTAATTATTGCTTCACGGTATAATCTATTACCATCATAAATTATTATTTAAACAAAAAATAAGATAATAAAGTCTACATGTCAGCCAATAAATGAAGAGAGTGTAAAACAAAGTACTGCTAGTACTTTTCAAGTGCAATATAAATAGGGTGTTTGATAAACCAATTTGTATTAAAAAATAAGTTAAAATATTGTAGTATATAAGAGTTTTATACTATAATTATTTTTTTTACTTTACATTACAGCTGTTGAGAGTTTTATATAATAACAATTCAAATTTGATGATTTTGATCCGGAACGTCAAACATACATACGCAAAGAAAAGCTATAAGGGGTACTTAGTTCTTCAATTAACGTCCTTTCCGAGAGAAAGAAGGAAAAACCTTGCTCTATTGGGAACGAATTGCAAAAGTTTATTTTAAACTTTTACACTAAGTGACTAGTAAGTGCGTGAATATAAATATGTATAATTTTTTGGAGATAAGTCAAGTGAAACTTACTATTATAAAAGAGAACAATTCATATGTTGCATTAGGTGTTATAAACACGAGATAATTCGTGCAATTACTTGAGTCATATATAACGTGGGATTATAATTTCAAAGAACTTTTGGGTTCTTCATTTGTTTCTCGGCTTTAAATTTGAATTATATAGGACGATTATTATGGCCACTATTGTAATTAAATGCGTCTTAGAGACGGAGAGCTGCGAATCCGTCATAGTGTAAATGTACAAATTTACTGCTCTTAAAAAATATTGTTTATTGGCTAAATCGATACACTTGTACGGTTGTGAAAACTGAATATTCAAAAAATAGAGACCGTTTGGTACTTAGGTTCAATTCAAACTATAAAAGTGATTCAAATTGGTATTTGATGAAATAATAACTAAAGGTGGTTTAAATTGATATTTGGTAGAGTAATAACTACAGCTAGTTCAAACTGTGGAGGCGGTTGTAAAACGGCATAAACCTCTAAAATCTAAACTTTGTCCCCTTTTTAAGTTCACATAATTTGAACTATTTTCTATAATAGAAACTATTCTTATTCTCTTGCTTTTTCATAAATCATAATTTTTCAAATGCCAGTTTTTGTTTTAAACTTGATGTAATTTTTTATTCTCATTTTAAACTTTTATGTTTTAAACGCCAATTCGAAACCACTCTCAAACCATACAATTTAGAACCTACATTTCATACCATAAAGTTCTAAACCACACTATTCTGAATCTGCGCACTAAACAAACCATTAAGCTCTATATATGATACATGCTATAGTCACTCTCTTTGTCATTCTCTTTATTACTCCCTACCTTCTCCTTTTGCCATCTGTCACCACATTTTCTAATAACAATAACCCATAATTACAAGCTATTATTTTAATTTTTATTACAACTTTGCCACTAAACAATTAGTGGCTTGTTTGGTTCACCAGTTTTAACTAAAATTTAAAGTTTTTCAAATTTGTGTGTGAAAAAACATTATTGTAAAATTGGTTTGAACTAAAACTTTTAATGCAAAATAGCATCTTGATTAATTTATAACTAATTATAAATAAAGTTTAATAAAGATTTGAAAATAATTATAAATATACAAAAACAAGTTTAATAAAGTCCATTTATAAGATTTGAAAGAAAAATGATCGAAATGTACGTTTCAATTGAAGACATAGTTTTAAAAAATAATAAAATAGGTGTGAGAGAAAAAGCGTGAGTGCAGGTAGACAAGTGATAAATTTTAATAAATATAAAATCATATAAAAGAATAATTAAGAATTTACTATAAGAAAATAGCAATCCTGTATGCCACACTATTATTCATATTAGATATTAAATTATATCATAAATAAACTGTATGAGATTTATAAAATATAAGTCTTAAAAATGACATTCATAAAAATTTCCGATCATTTTTTGATGTATAAAACAGATATAAATATAGATGTAGATGTATAAATATAATCATAGGTAACGATTTAGTTTTGACAGCAATCAAAATCAAAATGGTGCTGGCATGATTCTCTCTCTTTTTTTTTTGGAGAAAATAATGTATCCGTAATTTCAAAACATTATTATTCAAAAATAATAATTCAAGGGACCGTTTGGTATGTAGAATAAGACAACATTAAATATGAAAGTCTTAAAGGATTAGATTAGAATGTATAGGTAAGGATAGAATTAAATTTTAGCTAATCCAATTCTATGTTTAGTGTTTTGTTATTAGGATAGGGGCTTTAAAAAAATAGAAATTAGTGTCAAATTGTAAAATTTTAAAATTTAAGGGGAAATATATAATTAAAAATACTTACAAGAAAATAACATTTTTACCCCTCAATTTTTAGATAATTGTAATTTGATCCTAAATTTTATTATGTTTTTACAAAGAGGTCCTTGAAATTTTTCACAATATGCAAATGTTGTGTTTAATCTTATGGTTTAACAAGAGATAGCCTAATCCCTTTATAAGAGAATTTAAGAATGGATTAGATAAAAGCTTATCCAATCTAGTCCTCTAAAATTTTAGATCCTATTTACCAAACAGGTAAAAAAAAAAAAACATTTTACCTAACTTACCCAAGCATATATCCACTTAAGTAATCCCAAATAATCTCATAAAAAAGTAATCCCAAATAAACAAATGCCATTAATAAGCCAATCTTAAAATAACATAAATGAAATTACATAAAAAAATAACGTGATTAAATAATGAAATATGTTCTTAAAGACACGCTTTTTGGCTGTAGGCTACCTGAGATGGAGGACATGAAAAGATCCCCCAAATATTTGAAATATTTAACTAAAGAATTAAAAATACAATAGTAATCTATTAAATAATTAATTTTTTTATTCTTTTAATTTTTCAATAACTAATACGGGAATGTTAAGGGCTGGGTAAGTTTTAATTAATCCTATATATTTCACCAAATTATAAAGAATCATATAATGAAATTTTAATTATTATTTTTTAAAAGATAAAAAAAACTATGTCAACAAGTTACAAATAAATTAGCTACCCAAATCATATTTAAAAAGATTTAAATTGAATGATCATCATTAAGTCTAAGGATTTTTTTGTCAATTATTTACTTTTTTTTTATAACCATTAGATTTATATTAAACACTTAATATAATTGTGACCAAAGAAGACCTAACTATTAAAACAACACCTCATATATATATATAACGTGTTATGAACGAAAAGTAGTTCACGCAGTTACTGCTCATGTATAACGTGGAATTACAATATCGAAGAACCTTTGGTCCTTCATTTGTTTCTTTCGACTTTGAATTTGTATTGTGTATGTCGATTATTATGGCCGCTTTTTGTAATTAATCTACGTCTTCTAAGGAGAGCTTCGAATCTAAGTCATGGTGTAAATATACAAATTTATTGCTTGTAAAAAAAATTGAATTTATTGGCTAAATGTAGTACATATTGTGAAAACTGAACACTCAAAAACTTTTAACCATAACATAACATAAAATTCACCAGGGTAATCCTAAAACAAAAGTCGGACAGGCTATCAATCGATAAATACAGATTTTTCATCACTTCACACTTAGATTCCACTGTTGATGACCATATTGTACACATTAATTCCAAAACCAATTTTGAATTTTTCCTTATCTTGGTCAAGCTTCTTCAAGAGCATCGGATAGAATGGACTCTTTTGGTTCTGCAAATAGGCAACAATATCACAAGACTAGTCAGAAATTAATCAAAATTAACAAGCATCGACTATTATGTTTGACAAAACGGTTCAAACTCATTTGTTCAAATTGTTCATAGTATAAAGCTTTGACATGCTACAGTGTTTGAACTCATTTGCCAGACACGCTTTTAATCTGATAGTTACATAATTTACAAACATAAACGTACCTGTGCTACCAGAAGAGCTGTTTTAATGACATAATTTCCATATTGGTCGCTAGCAATTTGCCAGAGCTCGTCAAAATTTGCTAACTCTTCAAGCACGTAGTCCATTCCTAAACTCATGTGGCATTTCTCTACTACGTGGCTTGAACATTTCTTTAAGGAGAGATTGACGTAGTTGCCTTTCAATACTAGGCACATCATGCTAGTGATGCCGGGGTGTTGAAGTTGCAAAACACGCTGCAGAACATAATTCCTGCAACAAAAACAATTTATAATTAGCACAAATTAATTGTATTACATATATATAATTTCAATGGTTACGTTTCTAGTAAATATTGTTATTACTACCTGTTTGATATAAATCTGATGATTATAACAGAGTAAATAATTGACTAAAAATATTCTGACAATTAATAAAATCGAATTCTTATCATGTCATATCATTAATTATTGTTAAAACACACCTTATGGAAAAGTTAACTATTGGAATCATAAACATTAAAAACAAGTCGATATATACATGTGTGTATACATACCCTGAAGGGTCATCAGAAAGGTAGACTGCATGAGTAGAAATTTCCACAAGGAGTTGAGTCTTGTGTGGGTTTCTTATGTAGCTGATGCTGTTGTTTAAGACGATGCATCCCGTTACATCCGTGGCCAAAACGAGGCAGTTCCTTATCGTCTCTTCATATAATTTCTACAATCAATGAGTATAAAACCAGAGTTAGAGGAAGTAGTTAAAAAAACTATATTAAAATTCATAACCGTATGTTATATATCCTCAGATAAAAGTAAAATATAAATTACCCGATTTTGAAGAGCATTGAGGACGTCAAAACACTTCAAAACCACAGATGATGCTGTCTTATCCGTCATCACTATAACAAATGCACTCGCTAGAACTGACGTAATTCCATAAGCTAATGGTGAGCTCTTCAACACTTTTATGAGCCTAATAGCTGATTTTGCGCTGCGAAAAACACAAAACAAGATAAGTTAATTTCGAGAATGACAAAGAAAGAAGCAATAAAATCGAGAGAGAGAGATTAAAGGTGTGGATTCAAAGGTAAATACCCGTGTTTATTGAATATCAATTCTAAGAAAATTCGAGGGTTGCGAGTGATATTTGTCACAATCGCTTGCAATTGAGATTGTTGGCAATGTTGAATTAGTTTTCCAAAGACATGAGTTCCATACTGGTCATCCATAATGAGAAACAGGTGCTCAAAAATAGCTTCAAATATGATATCCGTGGTCTCTCTGTCGTTTGCCATCAATTTCGCCTGCAACGACATTGATCCTTCTGGGTTCAAAGCCAGCAATGCTAATTGAGTCCTCATCACTTCGTAATAGTAGTTTCTTGATGTTCCATCATGATATCTATTATTCTCATGTTCAGATTGAAGACTTGTTGTTGCTTGCGTCACAATTCTTCCATCTTTAGTCATGTGGTTGTTGAATGTCGTCGTCGTCCCATGATGAGATTGATCATCATGAGTACTTCTACTATCGGTTGTGTTCGAGCTCTCGAAAAATTCTACACAAATTAACAAGATAAGTTATAATAAAACAGAAATTTAGAGATATTCATGCTAATATATAATATTACAGGGGCGGATTTAAAAGAATAAGTCAAGATAAGCGCACATATTAAAATTATTTAAATAAATTGGCTTGTCTATGAAGATGTGAGGGGCAAATATAGAGGAACCGAACTACAAGTTTCATCATATTTTGCATAACAAATTAAAATAAAAAAAAATGAAGTGGGACGATCGGTTAACTTAGGTTGTGTGTAATTCCTCCTCTGCATGTGATTATTCTAATTTGCTAATTAAAACTTGCATGTATTTTAGAAAAATACCAGAAATATCAACTTCATAATCACTCAGCTCGTCCTCGTCGGGCCTGACACGAATTCTTGGTAAACGTTGCCTGATGTGTTCAAGATTAAGATCTAAAGAAGAATCTGTATCGGAGGAGGGCCTTGTAGATGGTTCTGGGTGTGCCACGTCTTCTGCCATGTGGTCGAATGTTCTCGTCATCTCATGATCAGATTGATCATCACTATCATTGGTACTTCCACGACTGCTCGTGTTTGAGCTCTTGAAAAATTCTACACAAATTAACAACATAAGTTAAAACAAAATAAAAAGTTAGGGATATTTATGCCAATATATAAATATTATAGGGTCAGAGCTAAAAAGAAGTCAAAGGATAAGTGCATATACTAATATTATTAAAAAACATTGAGGGGGCAAAAATAGAGGGAATGGACTATAAATTTCATCGTATTTTATATGAAAAATCTAAAGGAAAAAAAATTATGTGGGAAACCGTCTACGTAAGTTGTACGTAGCTCCGTCCTTAAATGTGATTAACCTAACTGGTTAATTAAAGCTTGCATATGTTTTAAAAAAAATACCAGAAATGTCAACTTTGTAATCACCAAGCTCGTCATCGTCGGGCCTGAGGCAAAATCTTAGTAGACGACGCATGTTGTTTTCAAGATAAAAATCCAAAGAATCTGTATCGGAGAAAGGGCTTGTTGGTGGTTCTGGGTTTTCCATTGGAGAAGTATTTGAAACCGCCATTAAAAGTGGTGAGCAAGAGAAGGAAAGAAGCGCAAGAACAGGAAAATATTGATGAAGCGAGAGGAAGTGAAAATTAGTCGTCAGACTTCTGAATGAGTGATGATCAGACCTCGGGGTATATATATATATAGATTGTAAAACACACTGCTTAGAAGATTCTGAGAAGGAAACGGAGTTGGAATTCGAGAGTGTTTCTAGTAATAGCATAAAACTAAGTGGAGAAAGTTGAGTCCTATTCAATTTCAAATATTTTCTCCTATATTGGGTTGGAAAGCTACAAAAATAGAATAAAATAAAATAAAATAAATAAAAGGATTGGCTTTGTGATATTGTTCTACGTCCTAATTGGCTAATATGAATCCTACTTTGGCATTAATTAATGTTTTTCTAACATTATTGAAATTTATTCATTTTTTATAAATACCGTAAATATTTTAATATAATACCAACTTAAAGTGGCATGCGGCGTAGTTTTTTAAAAAACAACGTAAATACGCATATTTTTTAAACAATGTCCCACGGGCGTATCTTTGCAAAAAAGAAAAGAAAATAAAAATAACTCGGGTGTCTTGTCTTCCCTCTGTAAATCGAAGGCCTCGCAACGGCTAAACCCCTTCCTGTCAGTGTTTTGCTTCGTCCCTCAATTGATTTCTCAGATTCCTCGTTTAATGTCAATATAATTCATCCGGCTCTGGTAAGATTTCACTTCCTTGTTTTGTTTAAAAGAACCTTTTTTTAGACCCAAATTCCGAAAACCCAAGATTCCATCGCGTCCATGTAAGCTTCGAATTGATGAGTTTTAGTAGTTTCAATGGCGTGAATCCGATTGGTATCGTTTCTGAAAGACCATTGATCTCCATTAAATCTCCATTTGAAAGATCTGTTCTTTTTTTTTGGACGGTTGTTCCTTTTCTTTTTTGGGGCGGCTTTTGACTGAAAAGCGTAGCAAAAGCATTGAGATATTTCTCGCAACAAAAAAAAAAAAAAAAAAGAGATAGATGTATCTTCTATGGATTCTAATAAAGGTGGTAAGAATTAATAGTGAGAATTATTTTTATTATAGACGTGAGAGTTTTATATTATAGTAATTTTTTTTTATTATTATTATAATATATGAAAGTTTTATATTATTTATAACTGAATTTGTGACCACCTTACCGAACATGCAGTGAATCAATTGCCGAACATGCAGTGAATCAATTGGAGCAACTTTTCTGAATGGGCTTTTGATAACGAAATAAAAAAATAATAATAAAAAATAAATAACTTTTTTTTTCCTGGGTTCTCGCACCCTGGTTTTGCTCTTGCTTTCATGAAGGTGGAATCCAAATATGCTAAGATAGATATCATAATCCTTTGTTCTTTAATGGTTTTTGGCCAGACCAGTGAACATGTCTGCGTATGAAAATGTTGTTGGTGGGAAGCTGAAGCTTAAGGGAAAGGCTCTGGATGTCAAAGCTGCTGGTATGAAGAAGAAGAAGAAGAAACACAAAAAGCTTCAAGATCAAGACTCTGTAAACACGGAAAATGATCTCCCAGCTGGTGGGTTTTCTATCTTTTGTTTCTTGTTGGTTTGTTGGCTTTCATTTGTTCCTTTTTCAACCAAAGCTCGTTCACAATCTCCATTATGGTTATGGTGGTTATAGTTGCGTAGATATATCTAGAAGATTTAACAGAGAAAAGTAAAGGAGAAATTAGTTGCAGAGATGGTTTATGACGAGTAAGCGGGGTTGCAATTAATTAACCAAACTCTGACTCAGCTAACGAATTGTGATTTAGCTCCAATATTAAGGCATGAAATTGTTTTCTGAATTATGACTTGTTGCACTTTTTTTTTTCCATGATACAGATTAAGAGAGGTTTTTCTCCTTTAATGAGTATAACTGATTTTTTGTTGTTCTGGTCTTAACTTTCTTTGTATAGTTGCAATTTGTGTCTTCTTCTTTCCCCGTGCCCAAATGCATATTAGCGCTTGAATGCTTTTCTTGTACTGTTGCATGCGTACTTGTGTATGTTGTATAAACTATGCTACAGTTTAAGCATCCTCAAGATAGGAATTGCAGAAGCCTTTCATTAGCTCTATTTTTTTTTTTTTTTTATGTTTGTCTGAGTAGATGTGCTTTATAGATTGCAAATTTTACGCTTCAAAGTACATGGTGCAGCTACAGGTGCTCGGTTGGAAGAGATTAATTTGTGCTAATGGTTGGGATATGTGGCGGAGCCACATATCCGCTGCATATTGTTGAGCGTGAACCCACTCAACTTTTTTAGTTTTAAATATTTACCTTAAAATTTTGTGAAAATTTTAATTGTACCTTTGTTTTACAAGAAAAATTATAGCTGTGCTCCCATTAAAAATTTAAACTTTATATCATTGTGCCTCCATTCATAACTATGTGTGTATGTAATAAAATGTATTAGTACTTTTCAACATAGAGTCCTCTGGCTCCGCCATAGGTTGGGATTTTTATGTGGTAATTCACTTGTCTATTCTTGCATTTGATTTGTCAAGGCAAATATTCTTGTCACTAGACGCCGTGACATTTTGAACCAAAATTATGGGTTCCACCGGTCTGTTTTGTCTACAAAAGAGAGAAAAATAAGAGTGTGTTTGACATGCACCAATAGAGTAAATTGGTTAATGTTCAATGTAGGTGGAAGTACGGAAATGACAACCAATCCTGATGAGGACGAGTTCGATGATACCAACAAGTTGACTGAGGAAGGAAAGGCCGCTTCTTATGGTCATCAGCTCACGCCTGCGGAGAGACGATATATAGAACAAAGGGAGAAAATTGATTCTCATAAGTTGGCCAAGACAGCCAACAAATCTCACCGTGACAGGATTCAGGATTTCAATCAATATCTTGCAAACATGAGTGAGCATTATGACATTCCTAAAGTGGGACCTGGCTGATTTAGCCAAGCATACGAGGATGACAGCCGAAATATCCGTCTGCTCTTTTGTCCCTGCAATATGAGTACTATATATATAGTTTGTTGTCAACAATGATGGATGACTTCTATTTAGCAGTGTCTTGGTACATTGTGGAGTACGTCCCGTATTTCTTTTGTTCTGTTGCCAAATTAGCCCTTTCAACTCGTAATTGAATGCGCTGTGCCGGTGCATTTAAACCTCATTTCACGTTGCCATCCTTTTTTTGGGTCGGTATGCTTGGATAAAGAAATTATGCTACACCCGCTTGTGATAGTCTTCTACGTAAGATAGCAGACTCCGTGCATGGATCACGCACTGATTAACGGTAATGATTAGCAAAAATGTAACAGGGATAACGTTTGAGAGAGTTCATCGTGCACCGGTCATACTGTAAGAAAAATGATTAGAGGCATCAACAGGGCTAAACATCGTCGCTAATAAAAGGTGACTCTAACCTTTGGGTCGCATACTACAAAACCCACTTTTCTATTAATGGATGGTGATTATGATCACCTATGTTTTGTAGCAATGCTCGGTATTGTAATAACTATAAAAAGCGCAAATTAAATGCATGCACAATCTATAGTTACAGCCAAAATCTACATTCAATTTTTTTTAACTTCTCTATTGATGAAGAAGCAATAATGTCTGGAGTCTTAACAAAACCAGTCTTTCAATTTGGGGTTTTGATCAGAGGTACAACCACAACTCTTGTTGGCATTGTATTATGTTTGCCACCCATCATTATAAGCCTCGCATGCAAGTGAACTCAGTCCTCAAGTCTTAAAACACAGTGAAACCAAGCATTATGCCAATTCATGAAAAGAAACTTTTCCTTGGTCATCTTAAATAGGACAAATATGACATAAACTAATCCGACCAAAAAGGAGAATCACTAGGGAAAAAAAAAAGTTACCACACATCATTTAGAAGAGAAATATGTACACGCTATTCTCAAGTCGCGAAAAAGGCAAGATTTTGACCAAATTCGAGATGGAGCGAAAAGAAAAAGGACACATCCAATACCGCTGCAGATGCAATGTTATTTTCCTAGTAAATTCCCGGGATGATCCTGTAGGGAACCTTCTCGCAGTACAATTTCCAGTATTTTCCGTACCTGTAAGGAAGGAGTACCCTTGTCACAAATTGAAAACGACGACAATTCCACACAGATCTATATGAAATTTTGGAAAAATCACTGAACTTTCTATATGTTTTCCACAGTATAAAGTTTTGACTTTTCCCCCTGTAATAGCATCAGCGTGTAAATTGCCTTAAACATGTTCAAACGTTGTAGTTTACATACGAGTAAATTAACTAGCAGCACTCGTTAAGGTCTAGGGAGTTGAGATGCTTTACTAAAACAACTGTGTAGATCCATTTTTTTTTTAAAAAAAAAAAGGAGCTTGAAAGATTCCTCACTGCATTTACCAGATATATGTTACAAAAACTAGCTGAAATAGTATGTCCTTACTTGGATCGGCATCGGTCATCATCCCTTTTGGCACGGTCGAAGAGAAGGATGATAAGAAACAACACGTAAAAGTAGGGTAAAAACTGCAGAAGGAAATCGGTGTGTTCAAGAACATTTTCGGAGTAACGTATCCCTAAGCATAATGTAAAAAAAAAAAAAAAAAATTCTTACGTGGTTGAAAAGAGCTGGAACGGTCCAGAAAAAAGCAGCTAATATTTCTGGTACATAGTGGAAATGTCGAGATAATCCCCACCTGTAGAGACAATAAATCAATAATAATCTTGCGCAGATATGAACAGCCCTGCTTTCTAAATTTTAGGATGCTCATGGGGAGAGGAGAGCATCCTTTTGGGTTATATTTAGGAAGTTCATTAGGAATTGAAATCTTACCATCCAGAGGTTAAAAGAATGCTGTTTTTTGTTTCTCCAGACTTGGTCGTGTACGAGGCCACTATCTGCAAACAAAAATTGCAATATTTATGCATAGCCTTACAGCCGATGTACAGAAATTGAACATATAATGAGAACCACGTAAGGAGTACCAGAAGACCATAATACCTTTGATGGAGCTTTCCCCCAGACCAAGGCTTTGCCATTTGTTCTGCGAAATTCTTGCCTTTGCCTATCACAGTCATAATTGATGTAAATGCAAAGGACGCCTGCTACTAGGATGTAAAGCGCCAACTGTAACAAGACAGAGTAGATTATTAGAATTAAGAATGATACAGCCTGAAAAACAAGCTTATGTCGCAAAACCATAACAAAATTGCTCAATCTGCGAGTTTTGACCACATTTAGACTGGTAGAACATAGTGAGATGATCTATCAAATTGTTCAAATCTCAAAGATGCTCCTTTAGGAAAAGTTAAAAGTTTTGGATTTTATATTGGTTTCTTCTTACATGATTTTCTCCCTTTCTTTAATTTTGTTGAGTTGAAAAATCGACTGTATGTAATACTGTTTTCTTCCTCCTCCCTCTTCATTTATAGTAGAAGTGTGGCTTTTTTTTATTTAATCAAAAAGAAAAATGTTGCAACTGAGCAAGATACACCAAAGAAATCTATCCTGTGTGTAAAAAGGGATTCACATCTTAAAAAAAACTTGGAAAATATAACTCGAAGATGATTTCCTAACGGCCAAAATATAAAGTGCTTTATCAGCCAAGTTATTGACCAATTACAGGGAAGAAAAAAAAAAAAAGAGGCGTTATACCTGTGTTCCAAGGTTGACGGGATGATTGACCAGGTACATGCCGGGAGAGGTATACACAGAAGGAACCCATACAAGGCATCCCCAACAAATATAAAAGCCAGCTGTCAAGCAATAGGTACAAATGATTGAAATAAGATTAAGCATGAACTAAGTAAAGTGTGTGGAGGAAACAATGGTAGGGTGGATTGAGTACCAATTGTTAAGAAACATGGGCGATGTCTTTGATGTTTTGAAAGAATTCTCATACGAAACTTTAGCATTATTTATGCCAATTCTTTGATGTTTAGAATTTCAAGAGATTAAAATATACCAATAAAGACTCCATGCTTAGAAAATCAAGTCAATTTTCCACATAGTTAATCATGGTAGTACAAAAATAGGATGGAAAAAAGATTTAGAACCTCGATCATGTGCAATGTCCATTGTGCTCCAGTATCCAACTTCCCACCAAAAAAACTTTGTGACGTACACTAGCATCAATATTGTGTTAACAAGCATCGAATCAGCTACTCTCCCATTAGCTTCATACTGTTGGAACCAAAAGAAAAAGGGAACAACAAAGGATTAGACGACGGTGGGCACCAAAAACACAACATCAAAAAGTAACCACCAAGACAACTGCCTGAGTTCTAGAGTAGCTGGCTAGACCATAAAGTGACATTATGTGCTCTCTTTGTTGAGGTTAATTACATAAGATAAATATTCCACAATTATGGCATTTCAACCGATTTTTTAGTTAGCAAATTCTGAAGGGCTAACTTGGAAAAATTGTCCCTTGTCCTACTCCTTTCACTTGTCACATCCACCCTTTCAAAATTCTCTTATTAAAATGCAGTCAACTGAGCAAAAGAATATTTAGCAATTTTGCATCTTGAATCCCAAGTTAAACTTTAGTTGAAAAAATGAATATTTTTTGCTAAGCGGCAGAAACCAACACAAGGGATATCGATTGCAGCCTTGACAAGTAATGGTTAAACATATAGGAAAAAATATCGAATAGTGGATACCTGCTTTATGCAATAGGTTACAGCTAGAACCGCCCAGGACATCATTCCAAATCTGCAATTTGTAAAAACTTTAATGTCAAAGTTTTTACCAATGCGAGGATAAAGTTCCATGCCCTGCAAGCCAGCAATGATTTTAAGGAATAAGTATCTTGAAAGTATAAGAGCAAGTCTTAGACTGGAGAGAGATTGTTTCGTTTCCAGAAAATCTTATAAAATAACCACATTGCATGAGCTTGGTAAAGCAGTGGTGAGAAACTGCCATGAGCGAATATTCTCCCAAGTAAACTATCAACAGGATAAACATAAAGTTGGCAGAGAAAAGAAAAAGGAACATTTTTGCCACTTTGGTACCCAAGTGTTTATAAAAAAATTAGGTACCCAAGTGTCATAACGTTTAACTTAAAAGAGAAGCCACTTTGGTCAAACTGAACTTTAAAAGACCATTGATGTTGACAATTAAATGAAACACATGTTTACAAAGCAAAATTTAGCACACCAAATAGCGATATCAGCACATAGCCCTGTCAAGAACATCATATTAGCTAGATGAAGTCAGGGATGAAGCCTTTCAGGTTCCCAGAGGTTTTTAAGGAGGCCTGGTCAACAGAGCTCAGAGGGAACCCAACCTAATTTCCCTATCACTTAAAAGGCAGATAGCGGAAAAACGGTGTGTTACCTTAAATGTCATACTCCAGAAAACTTTCCAGAAGTTTATCAAAAAATGGATGTATAAAACCCAATAGGATCATCATTTCTGATTATCCCTGCATTTTCATTCTCTCTTTTTACAGATTTTCTAATAGACTACGACCAAAAAGTAGTCGATAAGAACAAGAGAGATACTATGGAAATTACACTTAAGGACTTACCCAATAAAAATCTATTATGATGTTCCCAGTAGAGCCGGAATCTGTGGAAGATGGTGCCACGTGACCCTTACAACAGAA
>CAMOHE010043612.1:1631-21542 GCA_946598075.1 Artocarpus hirsutus | reverse complement strand
CATGAACATTTGAGCACATCAATTCCACGCGAGCGTCACCTGTCATAACACTTAAAATAAAATGGTTAGCACCATTTATCATATATCATAACACATATCATGAGTATAACACTTATCATCGTCATTAATATAACATTCAACGTTATCAATATCATAATATTATCCGTTACATAAAATTAGGCGGGCGTTACATCCTTATTCATCAAACATCTCACTCATATACTCATCAGCATAAATTATTGGCTTGTCATGACTTGTGTCTGCCAATCATAATATCTCGCATGTGCTAGCACAAGAAATTCAGTAAACCTTTGAGGCGCATTGAAGGTGATTAACTTCTACTCATTTAATGCCCTAAATACAATCGGTCAAAATGCAATCAATTAAAATATATATATTATAAATTAGTAATTATAATTAATATAGTTAACAACAATACACTTACACATTTGAATCTTTTTTTTTTTTGAATTCAAGCCATACTTTATTGCCAAGTAGAGCCAACCATATTATCTTATCCTTTTGGGAGTAAATGAGGGCCAATATATGATAACATCTACCATTATATGGCATAAAATAACATCGTCTAACTCTTCCTTTATTAAAAACTCATGGAGCATTCTTGCTCATCCTTTAATCACAACTTTAGCTTGCAATTAGTCTAGCACATAAGAAGTGATCGTTAGATTGATGAACTCGTGTTGAGTTGGATTTTTGAGTAGCAATGGTGCCAAACATACATAATTGTGTACAAAAAACAAAGATCATTATCTATTACAAGTAACAAGTAGAAAGAAAAAAAATAAAAAATTGTTGACAATTAATGAAAAGTGAAGAGATAGTTTTACATCTCATGTATACCAGGACACAGCTCACACTAATTTGAGTTAGGTAGGTGAACCATTCAATGTCCTTGGTATTAATAAAAAGGGGTAAACCCCCGATATGGGTGATGTCATAAGGCATCATAATAACAATTGTGCTCGAAGTGTTCATAAATTCTTTTGAGTACCTATATAAGCTTTTCATTTTTGGAGACAATTCTTCCGAATCATCAATTGCTTGTATCGCCTCTATTATATCATCATTTTTATTGCCTCTTTTCCCCCCTCATTTTTTTTAATGACCTCCCTTGATTGGCTAGTCCATAGCTTCTTTGTTCTGCCAATGTTGTTTGCTAATTGGAGATTTTTTAAGTTAACTTAAGGACCTATTTGAATCCATGCTTTGGGCCAAGCCACAAATTCTCCAAGAGCATTGCTCTCACGACCTTGTTTTCCTTCGTTAGGAAAAGTAAAGGCATATCATTCACATAACAAATATTAATTGTAGCATATATTATGTGAAGGATATTTGTAGAAAGAGTATTCATCCCCTTAGAGAGTATTCATCCACACCCTTTCTCTTGCAATGATGGTTAACTGAATAACACCACCTTCCACAGCTATTGATGGTGTTAAAAAAGGCAAAATTCACCCTCATCGAGACTTGATAAAGATAGCTCCATGGGTGGTGTTGGCGCTGTATGAACTGTGCAACTTGCCTTCGTACTAGTGTGCTGTTTTACTATCGAAGCTGCATTTTGTTCCCCATGGATATGGTGGTATTCTATTAGGTATGACCTCTCATGATTTCATCCCACTCAAAGAATGTAACCTCCATTATTTTCATCTTTTTATGTAGCTTGATCATCTCTGCGTTAGAGCTTGACCTGCAAGTGAAATAAAAACATTTGTTTAGGATTGCCCAATGCGGCAGTCAATATATCACGCGTCCCTTGATATTTGAATATCTTTATAACTCTTGCTTTGCATAATCATCCTATAATTATAAAATAAACAATTTTTTAATAAAAAACTTAAAAACTATTAATTCTATCATTTTAAAAGTTAATGACATCAAGTAACTTACAATTTGTTGGCTAATCTCTTTGCTTCGTGGACTCTAAAATGCTCCAGCCTTCTTTTGTTGGATGAATTTTTTTAATAGGTGACGAGGAGGAGGCGAAGTTGAGTTATGTACTCTCATCTATATTCAAAGGTAAAGTTACTTGGAATTGTATAAAGATTACAAAGTTTATATAAATAAAGTAAATAAATTATATGTGCCCATTATTGCTCTGCATTTCTATATCCCACCAGACCCAACGATTACCCGAGATCAAATTTATCTCTTATCTCCTTGACTTTTTGTGGTATCACTCTTTGCACCTCACTAAGCTTGTATATCCTAAACTCCTTCTATTGGTCCACACTAATAGAAAGGTGATTTCTAATCACTTTTTCTAGGAGCTTGAAAACATTTGGGTCATCTTTGTGACCTTCAACAAAAGTTGATTTAAGGTTGTATCGAAAGTCATGTGTTATCTTAGAAGTGCTTGTGATCAACTTCTTCTTCATGTTCTTGAGAACATTGAAGGATGCAACAATACCTTACCAAATATATTCCACATTATTCTTATTAGTCTTCTCTCTCAAATCCTTTACGGTTATGGGAATGTGTTCTCGAACTAAAACTTTAATATAACTTTGGAACTCACTCCCCATTTTTCCAATACTTTGATCTCTTTGGTCGAATTGTAATTGAATTTTTTGTCATTTCAACCTTAACTCTTAAACATGCTTCATCAAGGTTGTTCACCTTTTCCCATCATTATTGGGATTAAATGGCTTCCTCTCAGAGTTCATACTTATCTTCTTACTCATTAATTTTCCACATCGCTGAACTTGTTGATAAACGTATTGAATTCTTTTTCAACATTTCAATTAATAACAAATGAAAAAAATATATGATCTAATTTATCACAGAATAACTACAACTAAACAAAACATATTAAGATTTTAACATCCTAACATGTCAACATACCAACATTTATTAAAATCACATACGCTAGCATAACAACATTCATTAAAATCATACACACTAATATTGATTAATATTTTAAATAAATAATGACTACAAAATTAATAATGTACATCCAATAATCAAAAACTAAATTCCACAATAATTTAACTACTACAACAAGATAATAAAACTAATAAAACATTTAATTCAATGCCAAAAACTTTAACTAACTAAAAAATTAATGGAAAAACATTTAGTAACTTAAAACTAATTAATCCAAAATAACAAAAACTAATAATTAATAACACTAAAATTAAAATTAATACTACCAAAACTAACTAAAATGGATTAAAAATAAAACTAACTAAAATTAATAACCCTAAATAATAAAAGCTAATAACAAAAACTAATTAAACCTAAACTTGTGGGAAGAAACCATCATAAATTAGTTTCAAAATCCTAAAATAATAATCTGAATAGAGTAATATGGTCCATGAGAGAGGGGCAAACGCTACAAGAACAACTACATTTAACGACGTATTATTTACAATATGTAGTTTTTGAATGCCGTTAAAAAATACATACAACGACATCTTCAACGAATATGTCATTAACGACATTTGAAACAATAATTAATGATATTTATATAGATGTCGTATTAAAAGTTTCTTTTTAATGACAATAGGTTAGTGTCGTTAAATTATGTAACGACAGATAGAAGATGGTATCAAAACCTTGGAGATTCTACAACACCCCTTATAGACGACATTGGTCAAGATGTCGTCTATAAGGGATGTCGTGGAATCTCTAAGGTTTTGACGACATCTCCTACTTGTCGTTAAATAATTTAACGATACTAAACTATTGTCGTTAAAAGGAGACCTTTAATATGACATCTATATAGATGTCATTAATTATTGTTTCAATTGTTATTAACGATATCTTTGTTATAGATGTCACTGTATATACTTTTCAACGATATTTAAAAACTACATGTTATAAATAATATGTCGTTAAATGTAGTTTTTCTTGTAGTGAAACTTACCTGAAGGTGAAGTGACGACAGTGACAAAGGTGAGGGCCAGGTGAAGCGTCGAAGAGAGTGAAAAACTCGAGGACTTGATGGAATGATGAAGGAAATTATGACAAAGGCGGTTGCGGACTCGAACATGATCATGTAAGGAGATGACAACAGCGGCACTAAGAGAGAGAGAGTGAGTATGAGAGAAAGAGAGAGAGAGAGAGAGAGAGAGAGAGGAAAAACAATTGAATGAGAGTGACAAAAAGAGTAGACGGTGGGGTACTTTGAGGGTTTGATTTTTGAATCGCATGCTTATAAAAGAAAAATTGGACAATAGTTTACTAAAAACCGTCATTAAATAGTAAACATTAAATGGTCGTTTCTTAGTAATCATCATGTAAAGTGTGGCAAAAAATTCCAAAACATGGAGGCCTTTATGCCACATTACTCATGACAACTGTCGTTTAATTGCTGCCTTCTAATGAGTTAATTATTGTAGTGTTATTAGCGAATTGCCTAGGGCATTTAGTGGTAACCTCGATGATATATGAAAATCTCCCCAAGTTTTTCACCAATTTTCGCCCATTAGGAATTCTTTTCCACATTGCAAATTATGCTAAAAAGGTTCATGTTGAAGCTACCACTGTCAGAAAAGACAAGTATAACACAATTGTTCCTGATTCTAGAGTTATGACCAAATGGGACTACAAGCCCAAAGCAGTAATTGTTACTCAAGATCAAGAGCATAGCAAAGAGACCCAATTAAGTTTCAATGGAAGCCATTACATCGGTGTTTATTAATCTACTAATTGTTGCAGGGAGTATTTCTCTGCTTTTCGAAGCTGGCACTGCTTCCCCAATGATAGTTATTAATGGAAACTCCAATGAGAAAGACAATTTTATCTACGAGAATGCATAAGCAGGAACTCTGGATATTCCCATGGGTGTCAGCTTGAAAAATTCTTCGATTTGTAAAGAAAGTTTTCTTCTGTTATAAATTGGTACCCAAATATTCCTCTTTTAATTGATGGTCCTAAACATAGTGGTGATGCTAGAAAACATTTTCGTATGTATGTAGAAGGATCTTCAAGGGCAATGGATGTTTCTCAAATTGAGCATTCTCAACATGTTAATATTAAAAATTAGATTACTATTAATCTTTCATTTGATTTCACATTCTTGTTGAATTTATACGTGTAAATTTGATTAGGTTTATTAGTTTCTTGTATTATCTACTATGTTATGCTTGTTTCTACATGTTTTTAAAACCATTTGAACCGACTTTGAAACACTAAAAATTAGTTGAAGTTCGGCTAGAGAAAATAGAGCAGGGTTGGAAACCATCTCTTGTGCCCGAGTTACGTGGGCTAGAAAACCTTTTCCAATGGCTTGCGCAGTTACCGATTTTGTGCCCGAGTCTCCATGGATTTTTCCCATGTTTTTCCTTCCATTTTACCCATGTAATTGGAAATAAAGTTTTTAAAAGTTTGTTTGTTGAATCGTACACTCTTTAATTTTTTTTTAAAACACTACTAGAAATTATGAATATCACAATGGTTAAAAGTGGTCGTAGAAATCTACCACGACGATTAAAAATCCATTATCGAATCTACCATCGTAGTATTATATGGGATTCCATGATGGTTCAGTAACTGACATAAAAACTTAAGATTTCATGACGATCAATTATTTTTCATGGTTTTCTATGATAGTTTTCAAAGTTTTTGAGTTTATTTATTGCTGCAGAAAGTGCTTAGGATTTTGTAACTAATCCATGTGTTGGGGTTTTAATATTTATATTCCATTACGATTTTAAAAACCATCATCGAAAGTTGATATTATATGATGCTTTTGTTCAAAAAAGAAGATTTTTAAGCCATCGTGTCTCAGGATTCTATAACACTTTTTGTAAATATCGTATGTCGTATTTTGACAGACTTTAGACAACGATTTTTATAAAACTATATCCAAGTCCATCTTTTATTTACAATTTTGTGGTAGTTAATAGAAAATTTTATAAACAAATGTATATTTTTATTGACTTAAAATTAATACGAATTTTGAGTTTTTTTTGTGATTATTGATCCCAATTAAGCAAAGTATTCATTATTATACAAGTTACGTAATTTTCAACCACAAACTTTAGTCTTAAAAATAATAAGTAGGTTATACAGTAGTATTTATGTGTCATTTTTGTTAGGTACTTATATGTCTAAGTGTTTTTTCCTTATTTGTTCATATTTTTTAATTTTCAATTTTAAATCATATGATGGAGAAAATTTGATAAAATTTCTTGAGCAAAAAAAAGTAAAACTTTTATTAGCAAAATTAAAAAAAGAAGAAAAAATAGTAAAACTTATAAATTGGATAAATAAAATCTAGATATTTTGATTTTTAAATATATGTAGAAAACATATATAAAGCCAAAAAGCTAAAATAGTCATTTTTCTCAATCTATCAATATTTAATAGATTTAGTGATAATTAGGTCAAAATAGGACAAGTTTCATAATTCAAAGGTGTGATTTATTATAGTTTAAAATTTAGAGATCAAAATAAGACAACTTGCATTGTTTTAGGGCCAAAAGTGAAATTATTGGCTCAATTCCATTAACATTTAATGGATTTAGCAACAGAAGGGCTGGAATGGGATAAGTTGAATAGTCTAGGGATGCAATTTATTATGTTTTAAAGTTTAGAGGTTAAAATAGGACAAGTTGCATAGTTTAAGAAAGAAAAGTGAAATTAACCCTATAAATTATATATGGAAGATCAAATTATATGTGAAAACTATATCAAATAAACAACTCTAGCATGTAAGTAATTATGTCTATAATTTTGAGAGTACAATTCTAAGTTTTTAATGGAGTAACATTAGAATTAATAAAAGTGTAATTTATTAATTAAAGAGTTTTAATAATAAGTTGGTTTTATTTGAGCTTAGAATTATGGGTCCATTAGCCCGCCATCTTTGTAAATACTATTTAGACAAGTGGAATTATTAGTATAATTAATTTAGAATTATAAAATTTTAAAATAATAATCACTCAAAATAAATTAGTTATATTTAATTTATAATTATTAAAAAAGAAAGTATTTAATTAATAAATAATTTTTGAAGACACACAATAGGTTCCACCACTGTGTGTGGCATGTACATGCACAAGGTTCCCTGTGTAATCCAAGACTTCTTCATCAAGTTTCCTACTTCTAGAAGTTTTTAATTTTAACAAATGTGATCTTACCAAGTTGGGATTTGAAATTTGAAAACAAATCAAATTAGAGAATAAGTAGAATTCCTCTCCATACTGGTAAGAAGTTGGTGCTACAAGCATAGAGAATCTCTCTTTAATTTAAATATGTGATATTTAATCTTTCATTTTCTATAAATAGAGGGCTCCTCTGTTCATTCAACATACAATTGAAAGTCTTGGTTACACTGTAAGAACTCTACTAGGAATCCAAGTGGTAGGGCTGTAGAAGAGAGAAAAAGAAAAGAAGAGTTCTTACATTTACAGTCCCCCTTTGTTTATGTGTTGACTTGAGATTAGCAGAAGACTAAAAATTAGTAAAGTGATCCTAAAAACCCAATTTCGTTTATGCCCACACGAACATCCATTTAATGCCAAGGACTAGACAAAGAAGATCGTAGTTTCGTACAGAGAATGATTCTACTAGAAGAATTCTGACCTAATAAAATTGTATACATATTTATTAAGCATTGAGTTAACATAATCTATAACATTGTTTTACAACAGTTTTATGAAAATTTTGTTATATATGTTCTATACCTTTCCCACTTTTATTTGAATGTCATCTTTCCATTTTTACGACCCGACAATTTACTAATTTTGAATTAGATTCTAAATTTTTGGTGTTATCTTTATTTTTATTAATGGCAACCTTTATAATGTTAGTGAAATATTAACCGACCAAATAATTTATCTATGGTTTTGATATAATCTGCTTTTCTAAAACATCAAACTGCCTAAACTAGTTACAAAAATTTATTTTTGAATTGATCAGTGGTTTTTATTGTAAAACTGATAAACCCTACCACAAAGAGTCTAAGTTTTCTTTTGGGTCCCCTTCCTTTCTTACGTCTTTTTTTTTTTCCCACTTACAAATATTGTGTGGAAGAATCAGCATTAGAATAATTATGGGCATCTTTGAGGTATCAAATTTAGGCTAAAAATCATCATCCAAAAGGTAGTATGTTATTGAAAAGAAAAACAAAAGTGAAAAAAAAAGGTGAAAAATAGAACTAATGGGTAATTGAGGGAATATGTGCCCACTGCTTAATATGCTGCATACATGAATTGAAACTTTTCCAACTTGGGCGGTGGAAATATAGTATAATTGGAAGTTGAAGTAACATCACCAAATTCAGTGGCCTTTCGGATCTGTTCTGTCTTATAGATGATTGTTCTATTATTTGGCTAGCTTTTGGCACTTGGGGAGCAAAAATTTGGATTGACAAATATCCTTTTTCTTTTCTATACCCCTTTCGAGCTTTTTGGGTCCATATGGTAAATAGATTCGAATTAGTGATTTGATTGGAGTTATGTGATTGAAATTATGATTTGAATAGTTATCCGAATTGACACTTGGATGTGAATTTAAGTTTTAATATGAGTATAGAATAAAATTGAAATTTGTGTTTGGATCAATAGTGAAAATAATTTTTGATTTATTAACAAATTTAATAAAATCTTAATATTAATGATCTTAAAAAATATGCAATATGGATATTAATTTATTCCTCTCTTCACTAGGAATATAATAAAAAAAGAATCATCTAATTTAAATATCAAATGAAGAAGTTATGTTTTTCTTCCTCAAATATAGAAGAGAGAAATTCAGCCTTTACTGTATTAAAGATATCCGAGTATCAAAAGTTTTAGGAGGGTCAGAACTTTGAAAACTTAGATTCTTAATACTCAAAAGATTTGAATTTTAAGGGAAACAACCACATATTTAAAGGATTCTTAATATTCGAATCTAAATTTAAATCTATTGCGTCCAAAGAATACACAAACTAAATGGACCCTTGAATCACATGATGGTGTACTTGAACTTTTTTCACACGCGACATATTCCTATTTATGGAATCTCTGATAAATACTTTGGTGAATTAAATACCTATAACATCCCTCTCTATACCTAGGAAACTTTGGACCATATAATGATCCCCTTGTCCGAGTTAGGTGGCTCTACTCTTTCAAAAAGAAAATAATTAACTCCTAATTTGCACCAATGGACCATATATATTTTAAATCAGAAGAGAATTGGGGGACCACTAATAATTTGACTTTTTACATTGTGTGAGACGCTTCATTAATTAGTCATATTTAAATCTTAGTACTTCTACCAAACCTTTGGCCCAACAAACGAAAGGAAAATCGACGGCAAACGGTGCCCAACAACTATTGCCATCATCAAGTAGCTGAAAAATCATGTAAAGCACACAAGCTATAAATAGTCAATGAATGATTGTTGAAACAAGTACCTAGTCAAAATAACGTCTCTATTGATTGTTGAAAGACATTAATGCACGTGATGTAAAAAAATGTAACAGAAATAATAATTTGGCAACTAGGATAATTATCAAAAGGTGTTTTTTGCCCTTCTGTCCTCAAATTTTTGACTTCTTGGCACTTTGGTCCCCAACTCAAAAATATTTGATATTTGAGTCCCCAAAACAAACAGAATTCTGGTCAATTAATCCTTTTGTTCGCATACCCCTTAAATCCCCCCAAAGACAAAGTTTCGTGACCAGATCAGATGCAAAATGCTTAAGGGGATGAGTCTTGATAACTTAAAGGCTTAAATAATGGCAAGAGTTGATTGGTCTGTCATTTGAGACAATGACCTTATTCAATTGTTTTTTTCCATTAAAAGACATGAATAAAAAATGTGTGGAGTGTTCGGTCACTCTTATTATTGTTCAAAATATCAACATTAATCCCTTTAGGGTGCGTTGGTTGTGGGAGATTGGGACCAGGTTAGGATAAATAATCCCATGAATAAAATGTGGAGCGGATTAATAGTCCGTTGTTTACAAAATAATCCCAAATTGGTGGGATAACTAATCCCCCACAAAATGGTGGGATTATTTGTCCAGGACTAAGATTACTCATTAGAATGCTTCTCCAACCATAGATCTAGCACAACGACCTCCATCCCCCGAGCACTCCACCGTTGTCGGCCCACTGCCGCCTCCGTTACTGCAACCCGCGCCCACCGTCCTCACGATGACCCACCCCTGGAGGTCGTTGTTGCAACCATCCACTGTCGTGCACAACCCCCCACCTTCTAATCTCCTTCACCCGCAACGCCAATTACAGCCGTCCCTCTGGAACCTCGTTTCTGGCGAACATAGCCCTCGGAACTCTCGTCACCAGCAAAACCTGGCCATCCATTGGAACTCCATCGCCTGCCACCACAAGCTTCTGATCTCGATCGCTAGCAAAACCCACCTCTCAAAACACCGTTGCATGCAAAACCTAAAAACCCCTCGCTGGAACTCCGCCGCCCTTCAACTCTATCGCATCATCTTCCATGAACACATGAAGAAGAAAACAAGAACTAGACGAAACAAAAAAAAAATGAAGAGAAATTTGATTGGGAAGAGCAAAGAATAAAGAATAAAGAATAAAGAAGGAACTCGATTAGGGAACAAACTAATTTTATTTTATTTTATTTTTTGAAAATGTTATTTTTTTTAATTTTTTTACTTGTTTTACATTTCTTTTGAGAAAATGTTTTACATTTTGTACAACTAAATATGTAATTATAGGATAGTTTTTTTTAAGAATGATTATTTGTTTAAAATATATATTGTTTCATAAAAATTGCTATCTAATCCCAAGTATCACTAAACACGTGATATAATTTAACTCAATCTAATCCAATCCTAACTTTCTAATCCTTTTTAGTCCAACATATTAAATGGGTCCTTGAGGTTTTTTACATCTAGGGTTCCCAAAATTCATCTAAAGGGGTTAATTGCTGCGCAGTTAGGAGTAAGAGACACAGGGGTTTGTTTGTTTAGGAACCTAGATATCAAGATTTTTAAATGAAGGTCTCAAACGTCAAGGGTTCAAAAGTTTAGGAACTAGAGATTAAAAAACTTAACAAATAAGAAGTATATTTCTTTTCCGATAAAGAAAATCGTGATATACATTTCCTATGTTTTAATTATTATTATATTTTCTAATAAGTTCTCAAGACCAAAGGGGACTATAAGTTTAAGTTTCTATTTTGTACTTGATGAGTTTTGAGCATAAAGCTTCCTTTAATTTCACTTCACGTTTTAGGACTAATGCGTAAATAAAGTTGAAAGAAAGTGTCCTTTCACAATAATAACGGCTATCATTGAAAATGTAAATCCCTACACCGTCTGGTGCCAAACCTCCAAACCAAAAGGCACCAAGTTTTCGGTTGAGTGAGTTATAATAACTACATGATATATAGGCTAGCCAGCCAGCAGTGTAGACTCATTATTTTCATTTAGCTTGTCATCAATAATCATGAGTATCCAAGCATATATATTATCTATATGTAATAATCCTCATTTATAAGTGTGCATATATGGCTTGCGTAACTAAACGAAAGAGATGCACCAAATTAATTTGGGTGACGGAAGAGATGAAAAGAGGCCAATCAATTTAATAATATGATTAGACGAGCACAAATCAAAACGAACGCAGAGATTTTTTTTTATTTTTATTTTTTATTTTGTTTGTTAAGTGTGCCTCAGGGTGGAGCAGGGCCTTGAAGCTTGGACCTCTCCCAGGCAACCCAGAGATTTACCCTTATATAATAACTCCTCGATGACTTAAACAATGTACTTCAAGCTACGAAAATTACAAAGACACCCCTCTATATGTCTTCGACTGTTAAAAATTTTCAAATAACAAAGTAACCCTAAAATAAACAAATAAAATACCGAAAACACCTTTTGTGTTTTGCTTAAACATCAGCTTTACCTTTCTTAACACCCCTCCTGTTTTTAAAATAATACTCAAAATACATGAAGTAATTATACATTTGTTGGGGTATGATTTGGTCAGGCCCAAATTGTTCAATAAAGGCCTATAATGAGAAATTCAAATTACAGTCAAAACGAATTGAGCTCAATGGAAGTGTTCAATTTGTGACAGATTGATATGAAAAGCGTCGTTTACTCATTACTCAATCAACTTGAGCCGTCGACCATTTCGATGGTTATGGTTCAGTTACAGCTTCTACTCATTTCATTTTGTATGAATCTAAATATTCCTCATCATTGTGGATTTGCTAAATGTCGATTCGATGGAATCAATATGCAGAACTTGGTAGTTACAAGAAGATATATGCTAAGCCACAAAATAGGGCATGGGGAGAAGTCCGATGATTACGTCTTATAACAGATCGACACATGTCCTTCTACTGCAAGCACTACTATGCTCATTCTCTTCAAAAGGTTGGAGCCACGATCTCACACAACACTCTATATGAAGGACTTCAGCAACTTCACTGAGATATACAGAGAGACTTACAGAAATTCTATAGAATTCATTACTAAATTCATACAAAATCTCACAAATACTTTGTAATTTATAGTAATTCTTTCATCATAATAAAGAACAATGGACGTAGCTCTTGTTATAAAGTAAACCATTATAAATCTTGCGTATGGTATTATTTATGTTTATAGCGTCATTTAATTACTCATGACTTTAGTTTAATTTTTATTTTGTAATTATTTTGATCTTGTTCTTAGAAGCAAAATAGATCCTAATAATGATGATTTGAGGGCTCAAACTCATGAATAGCAAATATCAAATAGAACACTAACCTGTTTATATTTAATTGTAGATCCAACATCTACAACATTTAAAATAAACTAAAATCACCCTTCCTATCCTTTACTCAATACAATTTTAAACATTATTGAACCAAAATACAAAATAAAATAAACCTTAAAAAATTAAAAACTCTCAAAATAATTGAAGTGTTTTCTTAATTGAAATATTTGTTTGAACGTTTTAAATTGTTTTCATTTAATTTTTTAGTTCAGTCATAATTAAAATAACATTTAAAATAGATTGAGAAGGTAATCTTAACACTTTATTCTTTGAGGGGTATTTTGAGTATGATTTTATAAACAAGGGGAAGGTTTCTGTTATTTGCAAATAAGATTGGCAAAAATAGTACTTAGATAAAACACATGAGATATTTTAGGTATTTTTCCTTAAATAAATAACAAATAGAAAGATAAATTTAATTAAAATTGCTAAAATAAAAATTGTATACAAACTAATTTTTTAAACGTAAATTTTAATAAAATTAAACTACTGATTCAGCATTTATAGCACTATCTTTTTTTCTTCAAAACCTTAATTCAGCTCTAAAAAGTGCTTAACTAAACCAATCTTTAAACCCTAATAATTACTGTTAAAACCCCGCTAATTCTAAAGAAAACTATTAAAGAAAAATGAGAACATTTTTTTATCCCCTCCTCTAGCAGCACCCACCCAAGCCTCTTCCAATAAATGTTAATCGGCAGTTCAAAGGATGACGACATTAGGTTTGCATGTGGGGAGATATTGGTCTCGATGGGGAAGCATGTTTAACGACAAGAAGACCTAGATCATGCAAGGCAGTGTAAAGGTGACAAAGAGGCTTAGATGCAGTGGGACGGCGTGAAGAGAGATGAGGATAGACGGATCAAGATGTGGTGGCTTAGGTTTTAATGGGACTTTAGGAAGCGCGGGGCTTCACGATTGGATGGCTTTGGGGTAGGTTAAGACGACGTTCGATGCATAGTATCAGGGGATTGAATTAAAATTTTTAAGTTAATCAAAGGTTTGTCTCCTAATTAGCCGAATGCATTTTTAAAAGATGTTTGTTCTTAGGAAAATTTATAAAAATTATTTTAAAAATCGTTGAAATATAAAATTCCATTTTTTTGGGAAAAAATCTATCTTTCATTTTTGGATTTGGTAAGTTTTTTCATTGTTTTTTTTTTAATAAGTTTGTTAGGAGAGGAATTGGGGGATACAATTGGTATCTCAACTATATAGGCAACCCTGTAGTTGGTTGATCGAATTACCACGGTCTTTTTCTCAAAGATGGGTTTAATACCAAGTCGAAGGTGGAAAAATTCTTCGGTTCACAAACGGCATTGGGCAGTTTGCGGTGGTTGGTTTTGGATGGTTTTGGAATGTCACTTTAGCAATGGCAGTGGAACAAACGACGACGACGACGTGTAGAAGAACGAGACATGGGTACTTTTGGGGGAGGGAGAGGGGTGTAGCTGAGTGTGTTTCCGCTGTTAGGGTTTTAATAAGTAACATGATAATATACAAATATGCATAGGGTAAAAGATAAGTGTACTGCTTGCCCGCAACATTTGTTAAGGATTGACACATGCCAAACTAGAAACATTCTCCAATAATTACCACGGTCCAAAAGTTTGTAGAGACCTTTTTACCCTTTCCATATTTTCAAATCTCATCCTTCCTCTCTTTTCTCTCTTAGAAGAAGAAACACATAAGACATAGCCATGTTCACTGCTTTGACTTCGAAAATCCACCTACTAGGCCATAGATAATGTTGCTGCAAAATATGGTTTCTTGTCTTGAAGAATAGTTCGATTCTTAGAAAGCCACACGATCCAAAAAAACAGAGATGATTGAAGCCCGCCAAAAAATCTGTAATTGAAAACCAAAAGAGACTGCCGTATCATCCTTCCAGAGATCCAAAGCTAAACCATCTAACTTTTTGTCCAAAGCTAAACCATCTACTCTAATTTTAAGGGTTTTTTCTTTTTCTTTTTTTTTTAAGATTCATTTATACATGAGGGATGAAATTGAAATAAGTTTTTTATATCTGAAAAATAATTTATTTAGTCTTAAAAACTTGAAAGATAAATTGAAAAAAACTTAAAATTAAGAAGTGTTTTTATGTAATTAATTAATATGTGAGTATATGTGTATATATGTACGTGTATGATGTATATGTGTATATAAATACATATACACATAGTTAATTAAGGAATTACGATTTACTTAGAAAACGGCTTCGTATAAGGATTCGTATAAGTGTATACATGTATAGTTTGTTTAATTATATGGTATTTTCTCTTATAAAATTTGAACCAAAATTTTATTAGAATTACCAAACGTGATTCTAATTACCTCCCAATAATAGGCTACTAGTCATATCATAAATAAGACACCTTTCAGCCCAAAAAAAAAAAAACGAAACAAAGAAAAAGTGTGAGATTTATTGCCCACGAATGGGTTAGTAAGAATTTTCTTTCGTTTTCTGTCCCACCCACGTTATCTGAAATTCATGTGCTTGTGTTTTGGATAGTTCTGTGAATCATGGATAGCCTTAGAAAGCCTGTGGGCGGCACGCAAGGGACCAAATCGACAAACTGTGCCCATATGAATTCGGACCCACATGCTTTCTCTCAAATGTACGTGATTTAATTTTCTGTTGTAATTTAGGTCCTCGTCATTTTATAGAATTAATCACCAGACTATAATATAGCACAATCCCTTAATTTACCTTCAACCCAGCACCTCCCCCACCCTAACAAAAAAATAATAATGATAATAATAAATTAAAATAAAATAAAGAGGCCCTTTGTTATTTAACTATCTTACACCACAAATCAATCGGTTTCGAGTACACTGTCTGTGACGAGATTATAATTTATATCCCTTTCACAAATGTAGAACTGGCTGTACAATAAAAAAAAATACCGCCAAACCACTCCTACATTGTTATTTTTATGCCACATCATCAATCCATGAAACTATGGTTTCAAATCGTCTACCCTACCATATATAATGGGTGGTTTCCTTTTGAAATTTGCCAAATTGCGGTTTATAAAAGCCACATTGCCCAAGAAACTAGGGTTTCAAGCCACTTTGCAGATTCATGTTACATATTGTGAAGCCTGAATTATGCAATATGAATCATGATGATGACTGTTTGTGTTTGACGACCTTGTTTTAACTTAAGAAAGATAAGTAAATTGATAATAATTATTTTAAAAACATAAAAGAAATTAATTTTATGTTTTTTTTAAGCATTTTCGACTAAGCCTAAAATTGCTCCACTCAACATGGGCGGTTACGGTTCGGATTTTTCCAAAACCCGTCCTTTTGCAAAACCGCACCGCCTACCCGTCAAACATTTCACATGTTCAGCCTGAAACAACTAACACAAACAGCAGTGAATAGCTAAACGAGTCAAACGCTGTAAAGTATACGTGTTGGGTATTCTAATTATTTGGAGAATATATTTGGTGATGTTACAAGAATGAAAACATGTTTACACGATAATTTTTTTTTTCTTTTTAACCTTTTTAAAGATAGTTGAAGAAACAAGAAAAATCCATTTCAAAAGAAAAAAAAAAAGAAACAATAAAGGAAAAAAAAAAAAGGTGGGATGAGTTGAAATTTGATACTCAGAGAAAGGTCACCATCTGTTATCTCAGGTTTTGATTTTATTTTTTGCTCCGAATCTTTTATCTCAAGTTTGGTTCGGCATAATTTGATTTCCAAAGGGCATATCTTTAAGCTAGGGCCTATGGGCCAAAAAACAAGTTGACTGCATAATTAACCATTCATGATGGAGAATAAGAGATAATGCAACTCATGTATATACATTAGGGGCACGTCTTATCAAAAAAATACATGCTTCTGTTCAAGATAATCATCAGAACAATTTAGGACCAAAGTTCGGTTCTTTTCCGTCAAATAGACATGATGTTTACCCGCAAAAGATAAGGCATGTAGATAGTCAAACCACAATCTCGTCTGCCCTTGGATTCTTCAAGGGAATAGATACGTGCAATTATCATAAGTGAAAAGTACGTACATTTCATAAGGATAGAAGATCCTTAATTATTCAATTCGTCATTAATTTAGGAACATCTATGCTACATAATCCTTAAATCGGTATTTTGAATTTCCTCAATGAATTAACATCTTTTTTTACAAAGCAAGTTGTTCACATGATTTGAGCCAGAGATCACCTCAGTCTTACTAACTAGGCTACCACCAACTGGCCGATTATTTTATTTTTATTTTTTTTTTGAATAAGCAAAAAGTTTATTAAGATAAAAAAAAAAAGAAAAAAAAATTATTAGATGAAAATGATCTACAAATCCATTCAATATTTAAAATGGAAAAAGAAAATGTGACCTACTGAAATTACAAATAAAGGAAGATGAGCAACCTTTAATTATTCAATACAAAATATTTATAAATTTCCATTTTTTTTATCCTAAAGAATTATCAATCTAAGAAATCAAGAATACATACACTAAAACATGGGAGAATAACCACATAGTATATGGATACTTGACCCTGAAAAATGATCAGATCTACTAGTAAATTTGTATTAAGCATCGAGATGACTTATATGCTGAGATTCAACAATAGTTTTCCAGCTTAGCACACAAAATATAAAGCACGATAAAGGCTCTTTTAACATGATCGCTAGGGTCACTCAC
The DNA here is from genome assembly GCA_946598075.1 of Artocarpus hirsutus. NCBI lineage: Eukaryota > Viridiplantae > Streptophyta > Magnoliopsida > Rosales > Moraceae > Artocarpus > Artocarpus hirsutus. Next base: position 4,159 of record CAMOHE010043612.1, on the reverse strand, counting down.
AACATCGCGTAGGATCAAACTTATTAGGCTCGACCAATCACTACTATAAAGGGTGAGGTGGCTACTTTCGTTATTACATGATGACAACATAAGCATTGTAAAAATATACAAAGAAAAGAAAATGGTGGAATCAACATTGCCTTCTTTACGTCAAAATAAAAACTAAAAACAAGACAAAAAAAAAAAAACCTCGAGCCACATGGACAAGATCACCTATATTATAATAGCGTAATGAAGCTTTGGGATCATGGGCCGTCACTTTGTGGGCCCAGACAACATTTCTAATATATTACATATTGGGATCATGGGGCGTCACATTTGTAGGCCCAGTCGATATCTCTAATGTATGACCAATTGTTTTGCGAAAATTACATGTTATACGGCACTTTTAAAAGTTATTTATTTATGTCATATTTAAAATAATATATATCATATCAGCATTTATATTACATGCTAAGTTATGTTAAAAAATAAACATACGTGGTATTTATAAAAAGTAATTCTTAAAAAATAAATTTATAAAAATTCCCTATTTTTAAAATACAAGAAATAGTAGATTTTTGAAACTTTTTGAAGTAAATAATAAGTTTTAAAAATATTTGTAGTAAATAGCATATTTATAATGTAAATAACTTATTTATTATGAATAAGAATTATTTACATTGTAAACAAAAGGGTAAACAAATTATTTGCACCTTAATCTATTTAATGTGTAAATAAGAATTATTTGCATTGTAAAAAAAAGTAAATAAATTATTTACGCCATTAAATTGAGTTTACTATAAAATTTTCAAAATCTGATATTTACCATAATTAATCTTGGAGAAGTTCTATTCACTACAACTTTCGTTTTTTTTTTTTTTACTTTTAACTTTTAAATTATAACTCCTATTTTAAAGAAAATATTGCATTTGATATATTAATGGATCAAATCATGTACAACTTCAGATCCATTACATGAGGAAGAATTAAGTTCATTTATGTATCAAGTTAAGAGCATGTTTGTTATTACTTCCTACCTTTGCACCTTAATCTATTTAATGTGTATATAAGGAGCAAATAAATTATTTACACCATTAAATTGAGTTTACTACGAAATTTTCAAAGTCTGATATTTACCATAATTAATCTTGGAAAAGTTCTATTTACTATACTTTTTTTTTTTCTTTTAACTTTTAAATTATAACGCCTTTTTTTAAGAAAATACTGCAATTGATATATTAACGGATCAAATCATGTACAACTTCAGATCCAATACACGAGGAAGAATTAATGTTTCGTATTACTTCCTACCTTTGCTTTTTTTCTTTAAAAAAATGTTCAAATATTGTTGTTAAGAGTGTTATTTGTTAAAAGGAAATTAACACTCGCACCCTTTAAATTTACTAATAGTATAATAACAATCTTTCAACAGAACTTTAATGACAATATTGCTAACGCTGTTAATCCTATAAACTAATAAAAAAACAACTTTGGACAATAGACATTATGCAAAAAACAATGATTTTGCCAAGATGGAAAATGATACTGAACTTATTGGTAATGACAAGATGGAAAATGAATGCCAAATCAAGGCAGACCATTGTGCGGCCCCGTTCATGGAAGCACCTTATTAAGTGCAAAAAAAAAAGACAATCGTATGATTCCTAGATTTTAAATAGCTTTGTAGTTATCCATGTGTTGGACGGGCGAGGTCGGCTACCTCGGCTACCTAGCCGATGAGGATGAGGTCAACCACATAGTTGATTCACTCACCTAGCCAATGAGAATAAGGTTGGTCGCATAGCTAAAGACGAGGTCATTCACCTAGCTGACAAGGATAAGGTAGGCCATAGAGCTAACGTCACTCACCTAACCATGCGAATGAGGTCGACCCATATAGCTAAAATGAAAAAGGTGGACCACATACTGAAGACGAGGTCGCTCACCTAACTGAAATGGATGAGGCCGACCACATTGTTGTATGGGAGAGATAAAGAATTGATGTACATAAGGGGGCTGCTAAAATGATAGAGAGGTCAACCACCTAGCTTACAATGAGGTAGACTATTAAGATGTCGAAGATAATATCAACAGCCCAATTGACGACAGGGCTGACACCATTACTGAAAAAGGTTCAACCAAAGAGACATCCTTACCTTATTCACCTCGATGTCCTACCTGACAAATAGATAACTACAAAGCTATTTAAAATTTAAGAATGATGAGATTATCTTCCTAGAGCTTCCTTATTTCGAGTATTAAAGAGAAAAGTCAATGAAAAGATTTTACTATAATTGAGAAACTGTTTAAATTGGAAAATAGGAGATAACTACATAATATTTGAATTATTCTATGTAAATTTGAAAATAACTAATTAGCTTGAGGTTTTTTTATTTTTTTTTAAATTAGCTAGATTAGCTTGAGGGTTTTGACTGCTTGGTCAGATTGCAAAAAAGTGCAATTGATCAGCAACATTTTGGACTTTGAAGGCGTGAGTAACAACTTAGCAACAGATTGCAAATTTCCTCATTGTTAGATTGATCAAT